>PVKP010027298.1:0-31446 GCA_004027715.1 Plecturocebus donacophilus | reverse complement strand
TGCCTACAATCAGTACTGAGGTAGGAGGTAGGACCTGGGCAGGCGGCCTTTCAGCAGTGGTGTCTGCAGGTGGAAAATGCCAGCAGGCCTTTCTCCTGCTCAACCCCTGTGTGTCTCAGGACATAGAGCAAGTGGTGGCTTCTCAGTCTCCAACCAGCTCCATGTGCCTTTCCTCCCTATGTTGCAGGTGTTCCTTTCCTCCCTCCATCACATGCTGTCACCACTTGCTCTATGTCCTGGGACAACTCTCCCCACTCAGAGCCTGACCACAGGGCAGAGGGAAATCTTCCCAGCTTTCTCCTCCAGAAAACCAGCATGCAGACCCTCTTCTCCTTACTAATTTTATTGCTACTCACTAAAGAGAAGTAGAAAAGATCACAAAAAAGCAACACATCTAGGAGTGTGAAAAATGTAAGCAGTTTTTCCTCTCTGATCTCTGATCTGATTCATTTGCCTATTCGTTCATTCATTCATTCATTCATTCTTTCATCTGTCCATCCATTCATTTGTCCATCTAATGAGTACTTACTGAGCATCTGCTTTGTACCAGGGAACGTCCTGAGCCCTGAGGATGCAGCAGTGAACAAGACATATGCAGACATGGTCCCTGCTCTCCAGTGGGTCCTGACTCTCTTGACACAATCATGGGAGCCTGTCGACTTGTGCTCTCTGAAGTCCTGGTCCCATGTGGGAGCTGGGACAGTGCCTACAAGAACCCAAATTTTAGGTCAAGGGAAGAATAGACAGTCTGAGTGGTTGACCTGCATAATCAGAAGCAGTACAGCCAGGGCTGGATGTGCTAGTCTTGGTAGAGGAGGGGAAGCCAGAAGTCAGGGCCAAAGGAACAGTGTCATGTGTTAAGGAATGAGCTCAGGACTACAAATGAATAAGTCCAGGCATTAGGAAGGGGTCGGGAGGCAGAGGGCAGGGGAGGTGACCACTGATGAGTCGGATTAGAGAAAAGCAAGGGTTTTGGCAATCTATCTTGCTGGGAGCTGGTTGACTGGCAGGAAATCAAGGGTTGATGATGGTAACAACAATAATCTTTGTCAAGTGTGTATTGAGTACTTACTGCGACTGTGCCAGCCACCAAGGCAAGCACTTCACATATATGGTCGGTCTCACATTTAATAGTAAAGCATTGGCAGGATGTTTGCTCTTAAGCATAGAAAGGAGGCGGGTGCAGTGGCTTACACCTATAATCCCAGCACTTTGGGAGCCTAAGGCAGGCAGATCATGAGGTCAGGAGTTCGAGACCAGCCTGGCCAACATGGTGAAACCCTGTCTCCACCACTAAAAATACAAAAGAAAATTAGCTGGGCATGGTGGCGCATGCCTGTAATCCCAGCTACTTGGGAGGCTGAGGCAGGAGAATCGCTTGAACCTGGGAGGTAATGGTTGCAGTGAGCCAAGATTATGCCACTGCACTCCAGCCCGGGGACAGAGTGAGACACTGTCTCAAAAAAAAAAAAGAGAGAAAATGAAAAAATAAAAAAAGGAACCAAACCTACTCTTTCTAGACCCCAGCAGAAACTTAAGACCAAGGTGAACCAACCCACTCCTGACCCCAAGCTCTTCTTATCATCTACATCCTACAGTGGATATAAAGATGGAGGCTGGGCGGGGCGGCTCACACCTGTAGTCCCAGCACTTTGGGAGGCCGAGGCAGGCGGATCACCTGAGGTCAGGAGTTCGAGACCCACCTGCCCAACATGGTTGAAACCCCGTCTCTACTGAAAAAAACACACACAAAAATTAGCCAGGCATGGTGACTGGCACCTGTAATCCCAGCTACTTGGGAGGCTGAGGCAGGAGGATCGCTTGAGCCTGGGAGGTGGAGGTTGCAGTGAGCCCAGATTGCGCCACTTCACTCCAGCCTGGGCAACACAGCGAGACTCTGTCCCAATAAATAAATAAAAATAAAGGTGGAATGAAGGCAGGTAATAGTCCCCTCACCCAGGTGGATACTTTGCTGTCTCTGAGCAACTCATCCCTTTACTAAACTTCTGTACACTGCAGGAATGATCATCTTTGAGTATCACCTTTCAAAGGGACACAGATTCAAGTGCCTTGGGGGCCAGGCAGGTAGTGTATATGAGTGTGAGTGAACAAAAACCAACCCTAATTTTTAGAGCCAGAGAAAACTCGTGTGGACTGTGGCCATCAGAAGCATACCCGTCCTTGCAAGCATAAAACCCAATTGCCAGATCTTCTGATTTATTTTCAAGAGAAGTCAGAAAATCACAGATTACAATACGAAATCTCTAAATCTTTTGACAAAAAGGTGAACAAATTAATTAATTGGCAAAAAGTACAAAAATTAAAACAATCAGTACCTCTCTGGGACTTCAGTTATACAAATCAAATTAAATACATTTTATACTCTGTCTTGCAACATCTCAGCATATCAAAACCTAGCTCAGGCCAGGCATCGTGGCTCACACCTGTAATCCCAGCACTTTGGGAGGCCAAGGATGGCAGATCACTTGAGGCCAGGTATTCAAGACCAGCCTGGCTAACATGGTGAAACTCCATCTCTATTAAAAATACAAAATTCAGCCTGATGTGGTGGCAAGTGCCTGTAGTCCCAGCTACTTGGGAGGCTGAGGCAGGAGAATTGCTTGAACCCAGGAGGTGGAGGTTGCAGTGAGTCAGAATTATACCATTGCCTCCAGCCTGAGTGACAGAGTGAGACTCCGTCTCAAAAATCAAACAAACAAACACAAGTTCAAGGTCTCTGGAACTCATTTCTGAAACATGTTAAGTCCTTCCAATGAGATAGTAACACCCTTGAGCATTGCGTGAATGTCATTTTTTACCAAAACTCTAAAGCAGCTTCATAATTCCAGTCATTTATGGACTTAGGAAGGAATAGAAAGGAGGGTGGGGGTGAGAAAAGAAAGGGAAGGGGAGGGGAAAGCAAAAGATGAAAGAACTGGGTGCGCTGGGCGCAGTGGGTGGCTCATGTTTGTAATCCCAGCACTTTGGGAGGTCAAGGCAGGTGGATCACTTGAGGTCACAAGTTTGAGACCAGCCTGACTAATATGGTGAAAGCTCATCTATACTAAAAATACAAAAATTGCTCGGGAGGCTGAGGCAGGAGAATCACTTGAATCCAGGAGGCGAAGGTTGCAGTGAGCCAAGATTGCACCACTGCATTCCAGCTGGTCTCATAGCACCTTTTATATAAAGCCAAAGAGAACATTATGACAAGCACAAGTAGAATCTGTTTTCCAGAGCTGCTACTTTCTTACAAAACCTGATTGGACAGTTGGACAGTTTATAACCTCAAAGTTACACAAATGATGTGGGGTAAAGAATGGGGAAACGGATGATGAGTTTGGTTATACTCTACATAGCTCAGGCAGGACAGGTGGGGCGGAAGCAGCCCAGGCTCAGGCTGCCTGGCAAGCGCGGTCCCCTCCTGGCACATATCCTAGCTGCCTTGGCAAGCAGTTGGCAGGACTTTTTATAGAGGAAAGGGTTGGGACTTTACTGTTTTCACAACAATGGCTCGGTGAAGGAGGGAGAGGTAACATTAGGGATAAAAGAGTTAAATCGACCCTTGGGTAAGAGAGATAAGAAACCCAGGGGAGAAAGGACAGAATCCTGGGAAGTAAATACGATGGAGTTAGATGACTTCTAAGCAAAAGACCAGCTGTGCAGTGCTGAGCCTTCAAATTTGGCGATGACAGCACAGACAGGGGTCCAGAGACAGTTCTGAGCCACACAGCCCTGCCTTGCTCATTCTTAGAGATACACTTCCTGATTTAGTTCAAGGCATGAGGTTCACCTGGTCTCAAATCCTTACTCCAAGGATTAGCTTATTCATTCACTCAAAAAATATTGATTGAGCATCTGTGTAGTGCCAGGACACACCAGCAAACAAAACAGACAGGATCCCTGCCCGAATGGAACTTGCATTCGAGTGGGTGGAAGAGTCAGTAAACCAAATAGTATTAACAAGCCAAATGACAAGATTCTTAGAAGGGGACAGCTAAATGCTTTATAGGGGGAAAGGCTGGTATGATGGAGCAGGAGTATGGGGGTGGGGTTTAGTTTTTATTTTATTTATTTATCTTTAGAGACAGGGTATTACTCTGTCACCCAGGCTGGAAGGCAGTGGCACAAACAGAGCTCATTACAGTCTCAAACTCCCAGGCTTAAGCCACTGCATCCGACTATTTTTATTTACTTGTTTATTTTTATTTTTTTGTAGAGACAGGGTCTAACTATGTTGCCCAGGCTGGTCTTGAACTCCTGGCCTCAAGCCATCCCCCAACCGTGGGCTTCCAAAGTGCTGGGATTATAGGCATGAACCACTGTGCTTGGTTGAGTTCAGGGCAGGCTTTATGGAGATGACAGCGTTTGAACAAAGGCTGGAAGGAGGTGAGTAAGTGAGCCATGTGTTTGCCTGAGGGACAGCAGTCTGAGAATGGGAGACAAGCAAGGTGGAAGCTTGACCCATGTATTCAGGGAATGGAAAGGCCAGAGTGGCTGAGCAGAGTGAGCTGGTGACAGGTCATGGGGACAGGATCACATAGTATCCAGGGATGCTTCTGGCTTGTGTTCTGAGAGCAAGAGATAGCACTGGAGAGATTTCCTTCTTTCTTTTTTGAGACAGGGTCTTACTCTGTTGCCCAGGCTGGAGTGCAATGGCGCGATCTTGGCTCACTGCAACCTCCGCCTCCTGGGTTCAAGTGATTCTCCTGCCTCAGCCTCCTGAGTAGCTGAGATTACAGGCACACGCCACCATGTCTGGCTAATTTTTTGTATTTTTAGTTGAGACAGGGTTTCACCATGTTGGTCAGACTGGTCTCGAACTCCTGACCCTGTGATCTGCCCGCCTTGGCCTCCCAAAGTGTTGGGATTACAGGCATGAGCCACCATGCCAGCAAGATTTATTTCCTTTTTCTCTTTCTTCCTTCTTTCTTTCTTTCTTCTTTTTTCTTTCTTCTTTCTTTCTTCTCTCCCTTCCTTCTTTCTTTCTTTTTCTTTCTTCTTTCTTTCTTTCCTTCTTTCTTTCTTTCCCTTCTTTCCCTCTCTCCCTCCCTCCCTCCTTCCCTCCCTCCCTTCCTTCCTCTCCTTCTTTCTTTCTTTTTTTTTTTTTGCGACAGACTCTCTCTCTGTTACCCAGGCTGGCGTGCAGTGGTGCAACTCGGCTTACTGGAACCTCCACTTCCCGGGTTCAAGTGATTCTCCTGCCGTGGCCTCCTGAGAAGCTGGGATTACAGGAACTAGAGATAGAGTTTCACCATGCAGGTCAGGCTGATCTCGAACTCCTGAGCTCAAGTGATCTGCCCACCTCAACCTCCCAAAGTGCTGGGATTACAGACATGAGCCATAACGCCCAGCCTGCACTGGAGAGATTTAAACCAAGGGGAGACGTGCGCTGACTTACAATTGAAAATCTTTAAACAGGCTGGGCTCAGGAGGCTGAGGCAGGAGAATCCCTTGAACCCAGGGGGCAGAGGTTGCAGTGAGCCGAGATCATGCCATTGCATTGCAGCCTGGGCAACAAGAGTGAACCCCCGTCTCAAAAAGACAAAAAAACAAACAAAACCCTTTAAACAGTTTACTGTGTTGCAGAACGACTTCTAGGGGCCAAGGATGCAAGCCAGGACACTGACGAGGAGGCCCCTGCAGTCATTTGAGAGGGAGCTGATGAGGCTTGCACTGGCTTGACAGCAGGAGAGGTGGTGGAAAGAAACAGGATTCTGGATGCGTTTAGCCTTCCCTAGTTTACTAGCTATGTGACCTTGAAGATGTCTCTTAACCTCTCTAAACCTCAGATGACTCACTTGTAAAACAGTGATGACTGAACCTATCTCAGGGGATTATTGAGAGGATTAAATGAGATAACACATATAAAGCCTTGAGTGCAATCTCTGGTAAGTCCTTCACTCATTCCCTTCACTTGTGCAAGTAATGTTTTTTTGAGCACGTACTGTGTGCTGAACACTGGGGAGATATCAGCAGAGACATAAACAAATAATAGAATCTTACAGTGGTAAGTGCTCTGAGACAAGAAAGCTTTAGTAGAATAGGGAGGCCCTGTGCAGGGGTAGGGAGGGTGGGGAATGGGTGATTTTAGATTGTGAAGTCAGAAAAGAGAAGGCCTTGCTGAGACGATAATGTCAGAGCAGAAACGTGAATAATGGGGAGCGAGGTATGCAGGGATCTGAGAGGAATATTCCAGACAGAGAGGACAGCAAGGACAAAGCCCCTCAAATGAGAATGAGTTTGGTCAGAGCTGAGACAGGGTTGGCTCTCAATGCGGAGCTGGAGCAAAGTTAGATTGTGTCTTTACTTAACATTTTGATATTTTGTTCACCATGGACTTTTACTGCATTAATTTTGAATTTTAGAAACGTTCTTTATGATGATTACTGAGGTTTTGGGCACCTTGTGAATTTCGTCCCCAAGGGGATGCATCACTTACCTCCTCCTAGTCCTGGCTTTGTGCGCAGAAAAAAGCTGAATAAAATGGCAGCTGCTATTGATGTTGGAGTTATAGAAAGTTAGGGGTTAGGGAGACTTTCTACAGAAGTTGAGATGGGTTGGTGAGCAAAGTCCTGTGGTTCGGTGATTCCATGCTTGGAGCATGAGGTCAGGGTTACTGTAAAAAATAATCTAATGAGAAATATCTATCTCTCAGTATTTAATTTTTTTTTTTTTTTTTTTTAGAAAAATCAAGAGCCCAGTTTATACTTAGAGCTTTTTGTCATGACCCAGACCCCCTGAGATTCCAAGTCCACCAGCTTCCCCATCGCCTTGTTCGCTGAGGCCACTTGAGTTAAGGGCACACATCAGTCTCCTCCAAATTACTCCAGGTAGGAGAAGAATTCTGGGGCTATGAGGTCTCTTCCCAGGCCCAGCCCTGTGTTAATGTCACTGTTCTTCCCTAGCCCCCGGGTAACCTCTCCTTTTTTTTTTCTTTTTGAGACAGAGTCTCGGTCTGTCACCCAGGGTGGAGTGCAGTGGCACAGATTTGGCTTACTGCGGCCTCCACCTTCCCAGTTCAAGCAATTCTCCTGCCTCAGCCTCCTTCACAGCTGGGATTACAGGTGCACACCACCACGCCTGGCTAATTTTTTTTTTTTATATATTTTTAGTAGAGACGGGGTCTCACCGTGTTGGCCAGGCTAGTCTCAAATGCCTGACCTCAGGTGATCCACCCACCTTGGCCTCCCAAAGTGCTGGGATTACAGGCCTGAGCCACTGTGCCTGGCCTGTGACCTCTCTATTTTACACAGTTCTTTTGACAATAAGACAATGTATGTAAACTGCAAAGCCCTCACAAAGTTCCATTTTCTGGCTCTTGCAAAGCTTCAGGCCTCTCTGATGCCACTGGAAGAAAACCCTTCTACCCTGCGGGAAGTAGAAAAGTTCCTCTTCAAAGTTTCCTTTCTAGTTTAAGAAAAATTCATAAGTGTTAGAAATAATAGTTTGTTTTAAACACTTTCTTCAAAAGCCTTCTTGCTTTTTTTGCTAGAAGCCCTGTCCTATGTAGCTTGCTAGACATGCTTATAGGCATGTAGTACATTCTGTGTCCTTGTACTTTAACCAAGATATCTGTGCTGGATGTGCTCACAGTCATGTCCAAGCTAACAGCCTGTGCCCCTTCCTTATTTAAACTTCCTTTTTTGCTCTCCATTGCTTTTATCTGTTTAGAAAAGTTTCAAGTTATTAGCCAATCACATGTTAGTTTAGATCGTGAGGTCTGGCTCCAGCCAACGGAGATCAGACACAGTAGTAAGGACAACACCAAACACGTAAGAGATAAATATGTCTGCTTTCCTTTGTTTGTTGTACTCTCATGGCAAGATTGCTAGTGGGAGTACCCTTTCTGCAGGAAGTAAAAAGAATTGCTTTGCTGAGGGATCCTTTGTATTAATTTTTCTTTGCAGCACCAAAAAGAAAAATTTTATATATAACATACCCCCTGTTTTATTACCCACCTTCCAGGACCAGCCTGATATGTTCAAAAAATTTGGGTCCCCACAAGTAGCTTTGCTTTATCAGGTGTAGAAAATCTTCTGTTGGAAATCTAGACCACACCTTGTTTCACCATTTGCAGCTTGCCTTGTTTATTTTCTCTTCGGGCAGATTGGAGAGAAGTAGCTTTTTCCCTTCCTCTTTTGCAGGGACTTTCAAGGCTGCTAGTGGCTTTCTCGCAAATAGGCTGTCAGTGACCTGCTGGGATATCTTACCCTCCTTCTCTCCATCACTTCCTTCCTCCCTCCCTCTCTTCCTTCCTTTCTCCTTTCCTCTCTCATTCAACAGATACTTTTTTTGAGTACCTGTGTACATAGCATTAAGGACACCGGATGCACAAGACAGACACAATCCCTCTCACGTTGAGCTCACGACCTGGTCAGGCAGACAGATGAAGCAGTCACTATATAGTAGCTATGATGGGGAAGGTATGGGGTGCTGTAAATGTGCATAAATGGGAGGAAAGAAAATCTAGAGACTTCCACTCCTTTAAAATACAGGAATGAGGTTTGAGAGAAGAAAAGCGTAGTGTTGACTGGTGGGGTGGCTCATGCCTGTAATCCCAGCACTTTGGGAGGCCTAGGTGGATGGAGATCATTTGAGATCAGGAGTTCGAGGCCAGCCTGGCCAACATGGTCAAACCCCATCTCTACTAAAAATATAAAAATTAGCCACGGGTGTGGCATGTGCCTGTAATCCCAGGTACTCAGGAGGCTGAGGCATGAGAATCACTTGAACCTGAGAGGTGGAGGTTGCAGTTAACTGAGATCACGACACTGTACTCCAGCCTGGATGACAGAGCGAGATTCTGTCTCATTGCAAAAAAAAAAAAAAGAGTAGTGTACTCAGTCCAGGCTCTGGGGCTTCTGGTTTCTACTCCTTTTACTTCCTAATAAAGACCTCACTTTGGGGCCCAGAAGATCTCTAACCGGTCGGGGACTCCAGGTGTGTGACATAAAAGCAGAAGGAATTGGTAAGAAGTGCTCAGCAGATGGCAGTCTGACCAAGTGCACGTGGCTGATGCCAAAGGCCAGGGCAGCTTCTGCCCTTCCCACACAGCCAGCTGGGTCAGCCTGGACTCACTCTTACCCAAATGCCCCGGGATGTCCACTCTATAGGAGACAGGGTCCTCGACCTGGCTGGTATCATGATGAGACTTCTTACTTTTTCCTTCCATGCTTCCTGCGCTAACTCTGCTTTTATGTGTAATGCTGAGTCTGCATGGCATGTGCCTTCCTAGCATCTGCTTGAATTCCACGTGGAGCCCAGAGGCCTGTGATGAGCACAGTAAACAAGGATATTGTCCATATTGAGCAGACGGAGTCTTCCTTTAAACTTCTCAATCAAACTACTCCATGTGCAACTTGCCCTTGTCTTCGATGGGCAGCCTTCATACATATCTAGAAAGACTGGAGATGTTTTGGGGGTTTTGTTTTTGTTTTTTTCTGGTTTTATTCTGTTGCACAGGCTGGAGTGCAGTGGCGCAATCATAGCTCACTGCAGCCTTGAACTCCTGGGCACAAGCGGTCCTCCTGCGTCAGTGTCCCAGGGAGCTAGGACTACAGGTGTGTGCCACCACACTGGGCTAATCTTTAATTTAAACTTTTATTTTTTATTGATTTACTGATTATTATTTTTTTAGAGAGAGGGTCTCACTGTGTTGTCTAGGCTGATCTTGAATCCCTGGGCTCAAGAGGTCCCCCCACCTCAGCCTACCAAAATAATGAGTGGGATTATAGGCATAAGCCACTGTGCCTGGCCCCTGTCTGAGATGTTCTGTACATTTCTACCTCAATAACTTATATTTCCATGGCCCTTTTATAGAATGGCACCAGGCAGGCACTATGGACACATAAATGAATGAGTCTAGCCACCGATCCCCCCGCCTCCGCCAGCCTAATTTTTACTAGTCTAATCTCAGACAATACCCCTCCCATGCCAAAAGCTGTTAGTCTGGGTTTCAGCATGAGCTCAGGAATTTAGGTCTAGAAGGAGGCACCGGCTAGGAAAAGATGAAGGGCTGTCTTCTGTGGCTCCCAGAAGATGGACATGTCTGCCAAGGTCTGAAAGAGGCCAAAAAAATGTATTCTCCGAGGCAAGGTTACTTAACATTTCCCAGAATCTTTCTGACTTAGAATAATCTATTTCCTTCCTGAAATTGTTGAGTCCTCGGTGAAAGCTGAGAGCAGGTGGCTGGCTGCTTAGAAACCAAGAAGAAGATCTGGAAATACAGGCAGAACCTTTTGACCTTAGAAAGACTTTTGGTTCCTTTGTGATCTCAGGGTACATGCAGTGACTTGGTGACTTTTTGGTGCTGCTCTTAGCTGACTCAGTCTTGCTTTTATAACAGCACACAAGTCCGGCAAGTAAGCAGGATCTCTTGCTTTGCTGGGTTTGAGGAACCTCCCAAAGAGACATATAGATCAGAGTTCAGCCACGCTGTCGCTCCCACCAGGGAAACGTAAAATGTCCACTCTTTTATGACAGCTTAAGCAATTAACATTCCTTAGGGAAAACCTAAATTCAAAGTGTGCCTGCCAACTCAGGTCCCCTAAGGGGATGGATACAGGAATATCGAACTTCTTTTTTTTTTTTTTAATTTTAATTTTTTTTTTTAAAGATGGGGTTTCACCATGATGGCCAGGCTGGTCTTGAACTCCTGACCTCAGGTGATCCACCCACCTTGGCCTCCCAAAGTGCTGGGATTACAGGCATGAGCCACAGCACCTGGCCAAATATCCAACTTGTTAACAAACAACCTGCATGAAGGGTTTTGTTCCTAAGAAATCAACATTTAGTATATCATTTTGGTAAAATAATAGCCTGTAAAGCAGTGGTTGTTAATTCTGACTGCACATTAGAATCAGCTAGGAGGCTTTGAAAAATGCTGACATCGGAGCCCCACTTCAGACTTAACTGGTCAAGGCCCCGCTCAATCCCAACCCCAGCATCAAAGCTTCTCCAGGTGAGTTTACTGTGTGGCATGTGTCACGAACTTCTAAAGCACTTTCTACATATTAATTGTTTAATCTTCACCGCAATCCTGTGGAAAAACTATTGTGATTAGACACATTTTACAGATTAAAAAAAACCGTAGTCATATCTAATTTGCTTGGCTTAAAAAAGGACCACTGGAAGAACTGGCAGAGGCTTTGAAACGGAGTTTCTTGTCCCTTCCCACAGTTTCTGGAAGGTGAATTGAACGATATGAAGATCCAGTTCCTCAAAGATATTAAGGAAGCCAGCTCCTTGGAAAGACAGACACAGATCGAGTCAGTGACTTTTTAGATAACTGCAAGGTGTTAGCTGGGGTCACCCTGTTCACTAGATTTAGAATAACTGAAAGTCCCTTGGGCTGGGTGCGGTGGCTCACGTCTATAATCCCAACACTTTGGGAGGCGGAGGCAGGCAGATCACCTGAGGTCAGGAGTTAGACATCAGCCTGGCCAATATGGCGAAACACCATCTCTCCTAAAATTACAAAAATTAGCTGAGTATGGTGGTGGGCCTCTGTAATCCCAGCTACTTGGGAGGCCGAGGCAGGAGAATTGCTTGAACCCATGAGGTGGAGGTTGCAGTTGAGCAGAGATAGTGCCACTTTACTTCAGCCTGAGCGACAGAGTGAGACTCTGCCTCAAAAAAATAAATACATGAAAAATAAAGTCCCCATTCTATAAGGCGTAGAAATCAATGCCCTCCACACTTTTGCAAATGTCTGGGGGACTTACCTTCTCACGGTTGCTGCTGCTCTAAGGTTGTGTTTCTGCTAGTAAGTTTAGATCACGGGCCATCCCACAACAGTACACGGACCTAGATATGCAACACAGCTCCTGTCCCCATTCTCCTCAACGGCCCCCACCCGCCCCCACCCAATATAGCCTTCATTTGAGGAGATGATCCTGAAAACTTGGAGAGATGAAGGAATTTACATCCATAAAACACAAACCCTAAGAACTCAGCTTGAAATATTAGATTCCTCTGAAAAGTCCTTTTAGCTCTTTCATCATTGGGAATTTCACTGTGTCACTGGTCTCTACCTTTTCTCTCTTCCTGTCTCATTTCTGTTTTCTCTCTTTCTATACTTCACGACCAGGTTTTACAACTTGAGAACCAACCTTATAGGTTTAGCTGAATTATGAAAGTATTTTTTGGTAGGATAAAGAATGCTCCTTCTCAAAGATAAATTTTAGGGCCACCTGTTGAGATAATACTTAATATTTACATAAGACTGGGGGATCCTTTCTTACATTAAAATAAAGATCTGATAACTTTGGACAAATTTATAACTCACCGTGGGTTCCTGGGCCCTGCTAGGCAGCCTGACTTTGAGAGAGGAGAGGTAGTCTCAGTTTTCTTGGTTGGGGCACAGCCATTGTGCTTTGACACGTCAGCATTGGGACTAGGCCTTGTACATGGGGGTCTCAGTAGGAGGAGAGAGAAATGGGCTTTTTCTTTTTTTTTTTTTTTTTTTTTGATACGGGGTCTCACTCTGTCACCCAGGCTGGAGTGCAGTGGTGCAATGACAGCTTACTGCAGCCTTGAACCCCTGGGCTCAAGCAATCCTCATCCATCAGCCTCCTGAGTAGCTTGGGACTACAGGTGCCCGCCACCACATCCAGCTAATTTTTGTATTTTTAGTAGAGATGGGGTTTTGCCATGTTGCCCAGGCTGAGAAATGGGCACTTTTATATGACTTATACAACTTTTGAATTACCAGTAGTATAAAAGTAAAATTTTACATATATTATGGATGAGAGGCTGGGCACGGTGGCTCATGCCTGTAATTCCAACACTTTGGGAAGCCAAGGTGGGTGGATCACCTGAGGTCAAGGGTTCCAGACCAGTCTGACCAACATGGTGAAACCCCATCTCTACTTAAAAAATACAAAATTAGCCTGGCATGGTGGCACATTCCTGTAATCCCAGCTACCTGGGAGGCTGAGGCAGGAGAATCGCTTGAATCCAGGAGGCAGAGGTTGCAGTGAGCCGAGATAACGCCATTGCACTCCAGCCTGGGCAACAAGAGTGAAACTCTGTCTCAAAAAAAAAAATCGTGTATGATAATATAATAAGTTTATGGATATACATTAGTATTCTGAAAACAGATACAACTAGAAGAGCTATATCAATAAGACTGAAAGAAAAGTCTGGAAAAGCTTTATGTATACGTTATTATATTATATACACTGTACATATAAATACTCTTCCATACATCACATAAGTGAGAAAAGTTTGGATAATTGAAAAATGACATTGGAAAAATTGGCTAGTCATTTAGAAAAAAAAAATGGAGTCACTTTGTACTTAACTAGAAGAATATGTAGGTGAATACAGTCCTGTGCCACATAGCAATGTTTTGGTCAATAATGGATGCATATACGATGGTGGTCTCATAAGAGTATGATGGAGCTGAAACACTGTTATCATCTAGTCATGTTGTAGCTGTAGCCATCATAAAGTCATAGGGCAACACACTCCCTTTCCTGTGTTTAGATATACAAATACCATCCTATTACCATCGCTATAGGATACAGTATGGCAGGCTAGCCCATACAGCCTGTGTGTGTAGTAGGCTATACCGTCTGGATTTGTAAACGTACACTCTGTGATGTTCACACAATGATGTGATCTCCTAAGTACACACTTCTCAGAATCTGTTGTTAAGTGACACAAAACTACTTATATTATCTCGAAGTAAGAAAATATTCTCTAATCATGACATTGAAGACACTAAAATAGATTTGACTGCCACTTCAAAGCAATCACCGTGGGGCCTTAATGAGCCTGCAAAGACCTATCTGGAAATGAGAAGAACCTAAAAGCTGAGGGTATGCCTGCAGGACCACACTTGACCTGCCAGGGCAGAGTTCCAGAGGGAGAGAGTAGAGGCAAAATTCACAAATACCAACTGCGAGGAGGAGAGTGGTCGGGGAGAAGCCATTCACCTTGAGGGTCAAAGTGAAGACCTGGAGAAAACATTCCTCCAACTCTTGGCCTCAGGAGATCTTCCCACCTCAGCTTTCCCAGGCTCATGGCCACCCCACTGGTGGAGAAAGCATTTGTGAAAACAGCAGGGGCTTTCAGATAATGATGCAAGCCTTGTATTTACACAAAAAGAAAGAGCATGTGACCTCTAGAAATAAAAGAGAGGAAAGATATAGTAAAAAATCAACTGAATGAAGGCCCCATGCAACTGCTCATGCTAACCCTTTGGGAGGCCAAGGTGGGCAGATCACTTGAGGCCAGGAGTTTGAGACCAGCCTGGCCAACATAGTGAAACCCCATCTCTACTAAAAATACAAAAAAATTAGCTGGGTATGGTGGCGCATGCCTATAATCGCAGCTACTGGGGAGACTAAGGCAAGAGAATCGCTTGAACTCGGGAGGCAGAGGTTGCAGTGAGCCAAGATATCGTGCCATTGCACTCCTGGGTGACAGAGCGAGACTCCGTCTCAAAAAAAAAAAAGAAAGAAAGAAAAAGCAATCAAAGGCTGACATGCTCTGCTGACTGACTGACGCTTATGACCCAGTGGGCCTGCATTTCCTATGGAGGATAAAAAGCTAAAGATTCAATATCTCACCCTCCTCAGAAGGATCCGTGTCTTCTTCTGACATGAAAACATGTTGAAACTACTTTAAGTAAGAAAATCAATTGCAGAGATGGCTAGAAAAAATTGTGTGTGTGTGTGTATATGTGTGTGTGTGTGTGTGTGTGTGTGAGAGAGAGAGAGGCTGAATTGTGCCTTCTCCCACCGCCGACCAAGTTGGGTGGTGAAGCCCTAATCCTCAGCATCTCAGGATGTGACTGTATTTGGAAACAGCCTTTAAAGAGGTAATCAAGGTTAAACGAGGTCATTCGAGTGGGCCCTAATCTGACAGGACTGGTGTCGTTATAAGAAAAGGAGATTAGGACACAGACACACAGAGGGAAGACCATGTGAGGACACAGGGAAAGGACGGCCACCCAAAAGCCAAGAAGAGGCCTGAGAAGAAACCAGCCCTCCTAACACCTTGATCTTGGACTGCCAGCCTCCAGAACTGTGAGAAAATAAATCTAGTCTTTGGAGTGACTGGTCTGGGGTATTTTATTAAGGAGATAAATACCTAACAAACAGGATGTGATAAAATAAAACTTGAAAAAAATAAAACATATTATAAAATATGTAATTTTTAAATTTTTTTTAAGAGATGGGGGTCTTACTGTATTGCTCAGATGAGTCTGGAACTCCTGGGTTCAAGCAATCCTCCCACCTCAGCCTCCATAATAGCTGGGACTGCAGGCGTGAATCACCTGGCCCAGCTCGAAACTGGAAGAAAATCCATCATAACTCTAGCTGAGGTTACTTCTGAATGGGTGGCTATATAAGGGACTTTTAACTTTTTTTTTTTTTTTTTTTTTTTTTTTTTAAGCCAGGGTCTCTCTCTGTTCCCAGGCTGGAGTGCAGTGGCACAATCAAAGCTCATGGCAACCTCCACCTCCCGGCTCAAAGGATTTTCCCATCCTTTTGTTTTTGTTTTTTTATTTTTTGTTCATTTGTTTTGAGATGGTATCTCGCTCTGTTGCCAAGGCTGGAATGCAGCACCGCAATCTCGGCTCACAGCAGCCTCTGCCTCCCAGGTTCAAGTGTTGCTCCTGCCTCAGCCTCTCAAGTCGCTGGGATTACAGCGGTGCCCCACTACACCTGGCTAATTTTTTGTTTTTGTTTTTGTTTCTGTTTTTTTGAGACCGCGTCTCGCTCTGTAGCCCAGGCTGGAGTGCAGTGGCAGGATTTTGGCTCATTACAACTGCCGCCCCTGGGTTCAAGTGATTCTCGTGCCTCAGCCTCCTGAGTAGCTGGGATTACAGGTGCACGCCACCACGCCTGGCTAAGTTTTGTGTTTTTAGTAGAGACAGAATTTTGCCATGTTGCCCAGGCTGGTCTCGAACTCCTGACCTCAGGTGATCTGCCTGCCTCAGCCTCCCAAAATGCTGGGATTATTACAGACGTGAGCCACCACGCCTGGCTTAACTTTTAAATTATACATTTTTGTTTGAACATATTATACTAAGCATAATTTCTTTCTTATTGGAAATAAGGAATCTTTAAAAATTAGGTAAGATAGACGAGGCATGGTGGCTCATACCTTTAATCCCAGCACTTTGGGAGGCTGAGGCAGGTGGATCACAAGGTCAGGAGTTCAAGAAAAGCCTGGCCAAGATGGTAAAAGCCCGTCTCTACTAAAAATACAGAAATCAATTGCCTGTAATCCCAGCTACTTGGGAGGCCGAGGCGGGAAAATTGCTCGAACCTGGGAGGTGGAGGTTGCAACAAGCCACATTGCACTCCAGCCCGGCAACAGCAAGACTCCGTCTCAAAAAAAACACAAAGAAACAGAAAAATAAGGTAAGCTAAAAGAAAGTTAAAATGCAGAATAACTGACGCCTCTCTCTCTGTGGCCACAGATTTGCCTCTGAGTTGCCAATAATGCAACTTACACAAGCACATCTTGTTGATTACAGTTCACTGTGTCTGTGAGATGATGGCCGGACCACTATCAAAGATACCCACCTAATGTTAATAATGGTATCAAACAAGAATGCTCTCTGCTTTGAGCAAAACCAGAGGAGCGATACCTATGACCAGCTCCAGGGAAAACTAATGTCTGCATAGTAGTTTGCTCTGGGGGAGAGAACTGGAAGTGGGAGGTCTTTATCGCAGAGGATAGAAAAAAGTACCTCGGCATTTTTTTTTTAACTAACATGTATTGAGCTCTTATTACATGCAAATCATTATGTTAAGTGCTTTTCATTTATTACTTCATTTAATTGGAAAACAGTGCTTTGGGAGGTTGAGGCTGGAGGCTCACTTGAGTCCAGGAGTTCAAGAGCAGACAGGGCAACATAGTGAGACCCCCATCTCTACCGAAAGTTTTTAAAAAATTAGCCGGGCATGGTGGCATGCGCCTGTAGTCCCAGCTACTTGGGAGGCTGAGGTAGGAGGATTACTTGAGCCCAGGGGGCCAGGGCTACAGTCAGCCGTGGTTGTGCCATTGCACTCCAGCCTGGGTGACAGAGCAAGACCGTGTCTCGAAAAATAAACAACATAAAACAAAAGGGCAGCTGAATCTGAAAGAGGCTAATGAAGTTGGTCAAACCTCTCAGCCGACAGAGAAGCAGCCAGGATTTAAACTCATGTAGTCTGGCTTAAAGCTAACGCTCTTTTTTTTTTTTTTAAATATGGGGTTTCACCATGTTGGTCAAGCTGGTCTTGAACTCCCGACCTCAGGTGATCCGCCCACCTTGGCCTCCAAAGTGCTTGGATTACAGGGGTGAGCCACCATGCCCGGCCAGCTAATGCTTTCTTAACCACTACATCTTGTGTCAAAGGCCTGGCATCAGGTTTCACTGCAGCTACTTGCTAGATAAATGACCTTGGGCAAATCCCTCCCTATCTGTAGGCCTAACTTTCCTCTTTAGTAGAGAGAAGGGCTTCGCCTAGGTACCCTCTGAGGGGCTCTTGGCAGGCTTGGCCCTATTCCGTCATTTTGGGAAATGGTCTGGGGGAGGACTCCAACAGACGGGCCTTGGTTCCAGCACAAGATTTGCCTTAGCTTTGACAAGGCAGCTGTGTCCTGGAAGATAGACGCCGTCACCAGGAAAGATATGATGCCTTTTCTGCAGGACCTGCTGGGGGAGGTAAGGTGACTCACTCACAGCTAGGCTGTGTTGCAAAACCTTGGCAACCTCCCCACCTCCCCTTCCCTGCGCAGCCCTACCTCTGCCTCTGCTTTTGGCTCCACTGCCATTTTCTCAGCTCTGTCTTGCCCATCAGTGGTGACAAGTGATGCCAAGATCAAGCTGCTGGCAGTTTTTTGTTTTTGTTTGTTTGGTTTTTTGAGATGGAGTCTCGCTCTGTTGCCCAGGCTGGAGTGGAGTGGTGCGATCTCTGCTTACTGCAACCTCTGCCTCCTGGGTCCAAGCGATTCTCCTGCCTCAGCCTCCCAAGTAGCTGGGACCACAGGCATGTACCACCACACCCAGCTAGTTTTTGTATTTTTAGTAGAGACAAGTTTTCATCATGTTGGCTGTGTTGGCCTCAAACTCCTGACCTAAAGTGACCTGCCCACCTAAGCCTCCCAAAGTGCTGGGATTATAGGCTTGAGCCACCACACCCAGCTGCTGTTGGCAGTTTTTAACATTATTTCGTAGAGATGGGGTCTCACTATGTTGCCCAGTTTGGCAGTCCAAGATCAAGGAGATGCATTTCCAAACCAGTCAGATCTGCCCTAGGCCCACCTGCAACTCCAGGTATTGTGACCAGGGAATCTATGAGGGGCAGAATGCCAATTTCAAGGGCAATTCTTCAGTGCTGCTTCCATCCAAGACTCGACCCCGTTCCTAGCCCACTCTACACTTCACAGCTTTACACAGCACAGTTAATTCTATGGAGCCACGCTTTCTCTAAAAGTCACTTTCTTTTTTCTTTTCTTTTTTTTTTCTGCAGACGAAGTTTTGCTCGTTGCCCAGGCTGGAGTGTGATCTCAACTCACTGTAACCTCCGCCTCCCGGATTCAAGCAATTCCCCTGCCTCGGCCTCCAGAGTGGCTGGGACTACAGGCATGCACCACCACGCTTGGCCAATTTTGTATTTTTAGTAGAAACAGGGTTTCTCCATGTTGGTCTCGAACTCCTGTCCTCAGGTGATCCATCCGCCTCAGCCTCCCAAAGTGCTGGGATTACAGGTGTGAGCCACCACACCTGGGCTAAGTCACTTTCCAAGCAATGCTTGGGGTAGGCCCTCCTTGGAGAGAGGGTTTGTCGTTGAGTTTCTTCAAGGTTTTCCCACCCCAGGATCACTCCCACCTGAAACATCTCTCCAATGCACGCCAAAATCCACCTGGCAAGGGCAGCAGAACTGAGGGCACTGTGGTTGGTATTCTCTATAGCCAGAGCTCTGGGTACAGCATTTTAAGACAAGAGAAGTTCTAAAGATGAGTGAAGAAGACTGAAACGCTTTCATTTCACGCCCGTGCTGGGGGACAGTGGCAGAGGGGCTGAGGTCCCTCAGGAGGAAACAGAACGGGGTTCCCTGAACTTCTCACACCTAGGCTGGTTAGGACCTGAGAGGCCACCTTGATGGGCCTCCCTCAGTGTTCAGATGGCAAACTGGGACCCGGGGAAGGAAAGAGACCTTTGAGTCAATGACAGAGGGAACACTACAACCCGGGCTCCCGAATGCCATTCCAAGGCCATTTCCACTATAGCCCTCATCGCTTTTGAGAGCTGCTTCCTCCTGTTCATCTCCTCTGATGGCACCGCTGTGAAAAGGTCAGTACCTGGTGACTCTGGGTAACATTTTTGTTTCCAGCCTCAGTTTTCCCTGGTATATGCTTATGTAGGGCCTTTTGGCACTGATGTCACCATGTTTTTGCTTGCCCCTATTGACTTGGAAATTCTGTTTAAAAGTTTTTTTCAAAGAGAGAAAGAGATCAGAAGTTAGATGACAACCCATACCACTTGGTTAAATCATTGAACACTGGCTTTCTTCAAGTTAGTGGTTATTACACATTTTTAAAAACACATGACTTCTCTCCTTGCTCACTGAACTTGTAAGACTGTCAATGACTCCAGTCCTGTTTGCTGACTTTACAACCTTCCAGGGTCTGGCCACACGGAACGTTCTAGTCTTATCTCACAGCAGTCCTGCCACCACCACCCCTGTACACCAGCCTGTGCCTGTGCCTGTGCAAGCTGAACTTCATTCTTGCAAGTGGATACACCAGCCTTATCACACCTCTGCACTTTTCGCTCACGTGACAGTCTCCTCTGCCTGCAATGACACCCATCCCTTTTCTCCATATCTTTAGCTTTTTGTTTGTTCGTTTGGAGACAGAGTCTCACTCTGTCATGTGGGCTGGAGTGCAGTGGTGCCATCTTGGCTCACTACAACATCTGCCTCCCAGGTTCAAGCAATTCTCCTGGCTCCACCACCTGAGTAGCTGGGACTACAGGTGCTCACCGCCATGCTGGATTTTTTTTTTTTTTTTTTTTTTTTTTGAGAGGGAGTCTTGCTCTGTCACCAGGCTGGAGTGCAGTGGTGCGATCTCAGCTCACAGCACCCTCCGACTCCCTGGTTCAAGTCATTCTCCTGCCTCAACCTCCTGAGTAGCTGGGATTACAGGCACACGCCACCACACCCAGTTAATTTTAGTATTTTTAGTAGAGACAAAATTTCACCATGTTGGCTAGGATGTTCTCAATCTCCTGACCTCATGATCTGCCTGCCTCGGCCTCCCAAAGTGCTGGGATTACAGCATGATCCACCATGCCTGACCAAATTTAAGTTTGTTTATACTTCTCTGGGTCTGGCATAGAAGTCCCTCCTCCTTGAGGTCTATCCGTAAATTGGAAGTGCCCTCTGTCCCCCTCTGACCACCCATTGCATTTTATCAATCCCTTTCTTAGAGCAGGCACTACTTCTTTTTCTCCTAGAGGTTAAATGGTCATCTCTCAACTGGACTGTGAACCACATGGCAGGATTCCTGTCACATGAAGCATCCCCCTGGCACCTAGAATGTATTAATGAGTAACAAACAGGGTGTACCTAAGTTCAGAGCATGAGTAATAAACTGAGTGACCTCAGTTACTGAGACTCTGAGGCATGAAACTTAAGAATGGAATACAGAGATGGAAGAGAACGGAACCCTTCAAGGGAACATTGATGGTGGATGGAAGTCAATCATCTTAGGCTAGAGACACAAGGGCTATAGATAAGGGTAAAAGGAAGAACAACACAAGTATTGCTGTAGTGGAAAAGAAATGCAGTCTTGGCCGGGGCAGTGGCTCACGCCTGTAATCCCTGCACTCTGGGAGGCTGAAGCAGGAGGATCATGAGGCCAGGAATTTAAGACCAGCCTGGCCAACACAGTGAAACCCCATCTCTACTAAAAATACAAAAATTAGCTGGGCGTGTTGGCAGACACCTGTAGTCCCAGCTACTTGGGAGGCTGAGGCAGGAGAGTTGCTTAAACCCAGGAGGCGGAGGCTGTGCTGAGCCAAGATTGCACCACTCCACTCCAGCCTGGGCAACAGAATGAGATTCCGTCTTAAAAAAAAGAAAGGGATGTACATAAACACTCCACACACTACTGAAATTTTCATGCACATAAAACCAGATCCTGTGTCAAACTGCTCACTTTTTCCTCTGAAAGAAACACTATTTTTTCTTTTTCGAGATGGAGTTTCGATCTTGTTGCCCAGGCTGGAGTGCAAAGGCGCAATCTCAGCTCCCTGCAACCTCCGCCTCCCGGCTTCAAGAGATTCTCTTGCCTCAGCCTCCCAAGTAGCTGGGATTACAGGTATGCACCACCACAACTGGCTAATTTTGTATTTTTAGTAGAGATGGGGTTTCTCCTTGTTGGTCAGGCTGGTCTTGAACTCCTTACCTCAGGTGACCCATCCGCCTTGGCCTCCCAAAGTGCTGGGATTACAGGTGTGAACAACTGCACCCAGCAGAACCACTAATATTGAGCTAGAAAACATCGTGGATCTTGGAATTGGGATACAATGGGACTTCTGCTCTCAGAGACTAGGACACTGAGATGGTAGGGAAAGGGAGTTGCAGGTAGAATGTATGGCTATGTTTGGAAATACGTCCGCATGTAGCACTCTAGCCCTATACGAAGACACCTTGGGAAGAGGCTGTGTCCATGTGTCACCTACAGATAGAGCTGTGTGGCCAGAAATTTCCCACACTAGATGTGGCTGCAGCTGAGCATAACACTATAGAGAAGCATTATCTTCTCCTATGCTTCTGGATGTGTCTTAACAGCCAAAGCACTTTCTTCTGTGGTCAAGGTCCTCTGGATTTCCAGCACAGCGTATGTTGGTGAAAGTGGTATCTGGGTGACCATCAGGTGGACTCAGAAAGCACAGACCTGCTGACACAGCAAGCATTAGGCTCTCCACCCTCTATAGTGAAAGACAGCAAGGGAGAAGGAGGTCCAGAATGGGTTAGTGTATGAGTTTTCTATTGCTGCTGTACCAAATCATGTCAAACTTGGTAGCTTAAAAACACAAATGTGTGATCTTACAAGGAGGTCAGAAGTCTAAAACTGGTCTCACTGGGCTAAAATCAAAGAGTCATCAGGGCTGCTTTCCTTCTGTTTTTTGTTTATTTGTTTTGTTTTGTTTTTTGAGAGAGTTTCACTCTGTCGCCCAGGCTGGAGTGCAATGGTGCGGTCACTGCTCACTGTAGGCTCCCCCTCTCCCAGCTCAGATTATTCTCCTGCCTCAGCCTCCTGAGTAGCTGGGACTGCCAGCACGTGCCACCATGCCTGGCTAATTTTTGTATTTTTTGTAGAGATGGGGTTTTGCCATGTTGTCCAGGCTGATCTCAAATTCCTGGACTCAAGCCATCCGCCTGCCTTGGCCTCCCAAAGTGCTGGATTACAGGCATGAGCCACTGCGCCTGGCCTTGCATTCCTTCTGGAGACTCTAGAAGTCATTTTCCTGTCTTTTCAGCTTCTAGAGGCTGCCTGCATTCCTTGTGTCTTGCCCCCTTCTTCCATCTTCAAAGTCAGCCGTGTAGCATCTTTATATATTCTCTTCCTCTTTCTTCTACATTCAAGGGATCTTTGTGATTAAATTGGGCTCACTTGGATAGTGCAGTGTGACCTCCTTATCTTAAGGGCTGCTGTTTAGCAAGCTTAATTCCATGTGCAACCTTAATTCCCTTCTCACTGTGTAACATAACATATTCTCATGTAACATAACATATCACTCTTGACCAGGAGATTAGGACATGGACATCTTTGGGGTGCCATCATTCTGACTGTTAGAGTTAACAAAGGTTTTACGTCATGGAAACTTGAAGAAAAAAACCCTTAACCTTATTCTCCTTCAGTCTTTCTCATCAAGTAGAAAGATCTTTGGATGCAAAAAAGAAGACTATACATTGGTTAGATTCAAAGCTCAAGATGGGTGAAGAGGGAAGTACATTAACTCTCCACATGAGTGCTGGGCTCCAGTATTGGAAGAGAATTTGCTGCAAGATACTGAAAGAATTTAGGAATGAGATTTCCAGGTTGCTCATAGAGAGCTTTGAGGATGTATGGAGAATAGTCAAAGTGTTAGAAGACTAGAAATGGGCAAACAGTGTACAGTTTTTTGAAGGAAGAACCTAGATACCTAGATCCTCTAAACTATAAAGTGAATGAGACTGACATTGCTTATAGTCTCCCAGGCTGGAGTGCAGTGGTGAGATCTCGGCTCACTGCAATCTCTGCCTCCCAGGTTCAAGCAATTCTCCTGCCTCAGCCTCCCTAGTAGCTGGGACTACAGGTGACCGCCACCACACCCAGCTAATTTTTGTATTTTTAGTAGAGACAGGTTTTGCCACGTTGACCAGGCTGGCCTTGAACTTTTGACCTCAGGTGATGCACCCACCTCAGCCTCCCAAAGTGCTGGCATTACAGGCATGAGCCACTACGTTCAGCCTGAAAATAATTTCGAATGAAACATGAAAGGAACAGTTCCCAAGCACCTAGAAGAATCCTTGGCAATTATGAAACAATATAGGTGCCCTGAGAGCAAATGATGTCAGACAAATGTTATTTCCTTCTTTGACATGGTTTCTCCATGGTAGGTTTAGAGGAGAGGTGGACTCTGTGCATCAACAGATTGTAAGAAGCTCATGGAGCTTTTCTAAGGCAGAGACCACATATGGTTCATCTGTACAGTATCAGTGGTGTGCTGGGGTTGCCTCATGGGGCTGACTCACAACAGCTGTTTATACATCTCTTTCCAACTCCATGTTCAATGACATCACCTTGGTAGTTTGAAATCTGCCATGGCAGGAAGTAGTTATGTCATGGAAATCAGCAAACACTACAAACTAGGGCTTTTTTTTCTTCTGAGTAGTCAGCTGTTAAAATACCGCCACAACACTGCATGTACGGCAAGGAGCCGTACAGTGCCAAGACGCAGCAGGTGCTCAATGAATGTTGGCTGAAGAAATAAATAACTTGACCAAGAAACTAAACAAAGTCTCCCGTAATAAAATTGGGGTCAAGATAGAGACATCTTAGCTGCATGCTAGTGCAATGAAAATTTTAAAAACCAACAAACAGGGAGCTGGGAGGGAGGTAAAAAAAAAAAAAAGAAAAGAAAAGAAAAAAGAAAAACCAACAAACAAAAAGAAATAAAGAAAAAAAAGAATAAATGTCAAGTTAGAGGGAATTTTCTTTTTTTCTTTTTTGTGACAAGTTTCGCTCTTGTTGCCCAGGCTGGAGTGCAATGGTGTGATCTCGGCTCACCGCAACCTCCGCCTCCCCGGTTCAAGTGATTCTCCTGATACAGCCTCCCAAGTAGCTGGGATTACAGGCATGTGCCACCACACCTAAATAATTTTCTATTTTTAGTAGAGATGGGCTTTCTTCATGTTGGTCGGGCTGGTCTCAAACTCCTGACCTCAGGTGATCTGCCCACCTCGGCCTCCCAAAGTGCTGGGATTACAGACGTGAGCCACTGCGCCCAGCCACGTTGGAGGGAATTTTCTAAGACTGGCAAAAAGAACTCTGCCTTGGTCCTGTGAGTCTTGAGTAATATTTGCCAATGTAAAGTCTTGTTCTTGGATTAAATGAGAACTAAAATAACAAAACAGATTATAAAATACAAGGTGGGGTAGAGGTGGGAGAACATAGCAGCATGAAGAGTGAAAAGTGAATCTCACTATTTCAAACTTGTCAGATGATGACTAACGCATTGTGCCCAGACCCAGGTGTGACATAGTTGAGCATTCAGAGAAGAATCACTAGGGTGATGGAGACACAAAATTTGCCAGATGAGGTGTTGCAGAAGGAATTCTGAGTGTTTTCACTGGAGAAGACTCAAATAAATGTGAGGCTGACCCCAGATATTTGAATGATTATGACATACACAGGGCCATCACCCTGCCCAACAACTGTGGGGACACTGTTTACACGGTAGTCTACGCGAAGAGCAGCAGACGCCCACAGCTGAGCAACTTGCAGTCTGTGCAACCGGCAGCACTTGTCCTGCATAAGGCATGGCATCACTATTTAAAATAGTAAGAGCCCCTGAGATTTATATTTCAGCTCAATTTGGGCAAGACCCTCAGAACTGCTGAGGAGGATCTCTCTTGCCTTGGAGGGATTCAAAGCCGAGGCTGAACGGCCTATGTCTTTGAGGCGGCATGGGGGATTCTGGCAACAGAAAATCTGAAGGAGGGTTTTTTATTTTGTTTTGTTTTGAGTTTAGTTTTTTTTTGTTGTTTTTTGTTTGTTTGTTTTTTGAGACAGTCTTGCTCCGTCACCCAGGCTGGAGTGCAGTGGCATGATCTCGGCTCACTGCAACCTCCGCCTCCTGGGTTCAAGCCATTCTCCTGCCTCAGCCTCCTTAGTAGCTGGGACTACAGGCACGTGCCTCCATACTCAGATAATTGAAGGAGGGTTTTCTTGGATGCCTTTTGACATTTTCCTAACTCTGATATTCACTAATCCCAGAGATAAGAACTGTCATTTACGGAGCTTCTACTTATACTGGGTACTGTGTTGAGTGCTTTATGTACCTGATTTAATGTAATATTCAAAACAACCCTACAATTTGGATATTATTAGCCTTAATTTACGGATAAGAAATTGAGACTCAGAGATTAATTCTTTGTCTGTAGTCATTCAATTATTAAGAAATTTAGCCCACATTTAAAGCTGAGAGTATATGATTCCTTGATTCTTCCTGGAACACAGGGGACTGGAAGGAAAGCTCACTACTCCCAACTCCCCCATCCCAGAACTTTTGGTTGGCAGTGTGACGAGTCTCAATACCAATAGCACAGTCAGAGAGACTTGTGGGAGGAAGCCGCTACTAAGAACATAGAACCATGGCTGTGGGTGCCATTGACTGGCCAGTGGTGGTCATGTCTTACAGGCAAGACTTCATACACTGTCTGAGCTGATGACTCTGAGGCTGAAGACCTCCTCTCCTAGCCTTAGGATGCCTGGTCCGTGGGACCAGTATCTTGCTTTGCTTCTTCCTTTGGGCTGTCATCACACATTCACAATGCTCTGAAGAAAAGGAAGATGCTCAGGAAAGCATAGCCCCTGACTGAATCCTCCTCTCCAGACGAAAGGTTGTGAGTCAGATGTCTCTTTGCGCTGCCTCTCCACCTACTCCACTGAAACTCAGGGCTTGACGGTGACTGTGGCTCACAATCAGCCCCAGGATTGCTTGCTCGCATGCAGCCAGTGACAGACTGGAGCCAGTCCCTGGGAGCTACCAAGCAGCTGACAAACTGGGAAGCGTGATCTTTGACTCATTCATCCATTACCCACCTAATCAGCACTGCATAACTTGGGTGTTCACAGTGTGTCACCTTGCACCAGAACCACACCTCTCCGTGGCTGGAATAGCTTGCCTGGCTGGCTCCCGAAGAATTTAGAGGATGTCTGTTGACAGGGAAGAACCAGAGCCTTGACTATTACCTAATGAGCTGTATCCACCAATCATGTAATTCTCCAGTGTGAGAATTTGGTTGTGGGCTGATGTTGTGTCTTGGGCAATTACTTTGGATTTCTCTGGAGCCACCCCTGTTGACAGTAGCTTATACTCATACCTAGGATTAAAGTCTATGTACTATCAGAGGGCAAACACCTGCCCTCACAGTGAACACAGCTACAATTACAGTCAGGGATTCATATCTCATTCTCTCAGCCTCTCAAAGGCACAATTTATTTTTGACCTTGCTATTTTTCTGTCTGAATTATTTCCCTGCTATCCAGGCACTCCAGACCCCAAGATTATTCTCTTCTATCCCACCACCACCATTATTGTCATGTCCATGAATATTGGTACCACAGACCAAAAAAAAAAAGCTCAGAAGACTTGTCCAACATAAAACAGCAAGCGCCATGAGGTTTCCACTCAATGTCATACCCTCCCCCACCTTAAATGAAGAGCTATTTTAATGTGTGGCACAAATAATGGTAAAGAAATTGGTTAAAGGCAGTGTGTATCTTTATTTTTCTAGAAGATTCTGACATTGTCTTGGAATTCACCAACCTCAGAACTGTGTGAAGACACCACAGTGAAGTGCTGAGAGTGACTGAAAAAGGGCTGTAGTACACACTAGTTTAAAACCCACAGTGAAACAGGGCACAGTGGCTCACATCTGTAATCCCAGCACTTTGAGAGGCAGAGGCAGGCGGATCACCTGAGGTCAGGAGTTCGAGACCAGCCTGGCCAACATGGTGAAACCCTGTCTCCACTAAAAATACAAAAATTAGCTGGGTATGATGGCAGGTGCTTGTAATCCCAGCTACTTGGAAGGCTAAGGCAGGAGAATCGCTTGAACCCAGGAGGTAGAGGTTGCCATTAGCCAACATCATGACACTGTACTCCAACCTGGGTGACAAGAGTGAAACTGTGTCTCAAAAGCAGAAAATCCACAGTGGGTTCTGATCTCCAATTCCTGCTCCTCTTCATATGATGCCAGCAATGACCCTAAACCAGTGCAGCAGGCTGGGTCTAATTCTTTGTAGGCAGCCCATGTCTCCTGGTCTCACACAGGATGCCCTACAATGGGACATCTATCTCTTTCTATAGGATCCTATTACTCAACATCATTTTCCTGCACGAGCTGAAGCTGCAGTGTTTCGATGCTGAGTCTGAGAATAGCTGATTGAGGCTGAATGCTTTGAATCTCTAACCCAAGGGCTGTGGGTGTGTAATCTGCTGGGATCTTTCTCCTCTGGTGACTGTATTCATATATGCTATGGCCATGAAAAGGAGGTTTAAAGTCTCTCTGTCTGGAGGAGTTCCTTCCTGCTGAAGGTCGGAACTGAAAATGACTTCTCCATTTGCACAATGCTCTGGCATTTCCTGGGCAACAGTGTTAAATGCCTCTGTGGCAAGAGTAACTTGAGATACTGCTTTTTAATCACTTCTTGCCCAATATCTCGTATTACTCAGTCACAATCCTCTTGTATTCATTCATCAGAAAGCAGAACGGTTGGTGAACAGCTTTAGTTCTTCAACTGCAATCTATAAGGGATATAGTGA
The DNA here is from genome assembly GCA_004027715.1 of Plecturocebus donacophilus. Lineage (NCBI taxonomy): Eukaryota > Metazoa > Chordata > Mammalia > Primates > Pitheciidae > Plecturocebus > Plecturocebus donacophilus. Next base: position 3,389 of record PVKP010027298.1, on the reverse strand, counting down.
GGTGCTATTTGTGTTGTTCTATTGGAGAAATCAGGGGAAGGTTTGATGGGGGAGATGTTACCTACCTACATGATTTTCAATTGAGATAGGTCATTGATGACAAGAGGAGACATCTCATACCATGGGCTGCAGAGAATTCCAAAGAATGCTGCTTCCCCATTAGAGCCATCCTTAATGATATTACCTGAAAGAAAAAGATTAACATTCAGTTTGCTACAAGCCCAGAAGTAGAACTGTTAGGTCAAAAGGCATGTGTATTTGTAATTTTCATACAGTGTTTGTACCAATTTCTGCTTCTACCAGCAAATGTACAAGACTGTTTATTTTCCTACACTTTTGTAAATAAAATGGGCTTTCAAACTTTGCCAATTTCATACGTGAAAAAATAAAATTAAACTCGTACTTGTGAAAAAGTACATCCTTTTGTCACTGGAGACTGAAAAAGAGAATTGGCCAATGTTTCCTCGGGGTTTACTCATACCACCCAGGGTCCTGAAGAAACATGGGGGTAGGACGAGCGCAGTGGCTCACACCTGTAATACCAGCACTTTGGGAGGTTGAGGCCTGCAGATCACTTGAGGTCAGAAGTTCGAGATCAACCTGGCCAGCATGGTAAAAACCTGTCTCTACTAAAAATACGTAAATCGGTTGGGCATGGTGGCAAGCACCTGTAATCCCAGCTACTGGGGAGGCTGAGGCATGAGAATCGCTTGAACCTGGGAGGTTAAGGTTGCAGTGAGCCAAGGTTGTTCCACTGTACTCCAGCCTGGGTAACAGAGCAAGACTCCATCTCCAAAACAAAAAAAAAGAAAGAAGGAAATAAGGCCGGGCACAATGGCGCACACCTGTAATCCCAGCACTTTGGGAGGCCAAGGCAGCTGGATCACCTGAGGTCAGGAGTTCGAGACCAGCCTGGTCAACATGGTGAAACTCCATCTCTACTAAAAATACAAAAAATTAGCTGGGCGTGGTGGCACGCACCTATATCCCAGCTACTCGGGAAGCTGAGGCAGGAGAATCACTTGAACCTGGGAGGCGAAGGTTGCAGTGAGCCGAGATCGTGACATTGCACTCCAGCCTGGGCAACAACAGTGAAACTGTCTCAAAAAAAAGAAAGAAAGAAAATAAAAGAAGAAAAGAAAAATGGGAGTAGAAGAGAGGAAGGAGATCAGGGAGAATGAGAGAGGAGAGGTGTGGCAGAGAGCAGAAAAGGGGAGAGGAGGGTAAGGAAGTACAGTAGCAGTAGGTTGGGGCAATCAGAGTGTAACTAGAGGTTATAGTTCCCAGCTAATGAGGTGTGTTCTTGTTTTCTCTCCATTTGACTTACCTCCACCCATCAACACACCCAGGGAGTTGTGTTGTAGGTGCTCAATCATCTTTATTGCTCACAACATTCTCAGACCTCAGGACAGACACTAGACATGGATACACCTACTGGCCAAGAAGTCTTTTCTAGGAGGGCCAGGGGGAAAAAAAGTGGGAGGAGTTGTTAGGATAAACAGTGAGGTTTCTAATGCTGCATCACTGATTATTTGGGGTGGGAGAAATAACCACAGTGAATTCTAGGCTAATCAAAAAGACCTCAGGTCTTACAATTAGGAGATAAAAACTAGTGGATCAAACATTTTAGTACTAATTTATACGGTTTGTGCAGAGTGCAATTGCCAGAGGGAAAGCTCATTTGTTAGGCTCTTTGGGTTGTAAGGTACAGAGAGCTTTATCCAGACTGCCTTGAACACTGATGGTTTACGAAGCTACACGTATAAGGCAGAGTGCTGGTCATACAGCCAAGTCTCTAGTGAACCTTTATGCAGCTCAACAATTATCCTCCCTGTGGGAAGTAGAAAAGTTCCTCTTCAAAGTTTCCTTTCTTGTTTAAGAAAAATTCATAAGTTTTAGAAATAATAGTTTATTTTAAACACTTTGTTCAAAAGCTTTTTTGCCTTTTTGCTAGAAGCCCTGTCCTATGGAGCTGTTAGACATGTTGATAGGCACGTAGTACATTCTGTGTCCTTGTACTTTAACCAAGATATCTGTGCTGGATGTGCTCAAAGGCATGTCCCAGCTCACAGCCTGTGCCCCTTCCTTATTTAAACTTCCTTTTTTGCTCTCCATTGCTTTTACCTGTTTAGAAAAGTTTCAAGTTATTAGCCAATCGCGTGTTAGTTTAGATCGTGAGGTCTGGCTCCAGCCAACGGAGATCAGACACAGCAGTAAGGACAACACTAAACGTGTAAGAAATAAATATGTCTGCTTTCCTTTGTTTGTTGTACTCTCGTGGCAAGATTGCTAGTGGGAGTACCCTTTTTGCAGGAAGCAAAAAGAATTGCTTTGCTGAGAGATCCTTTGTCCCAGTACTAACTTTTCTTTGCATCACCAAAAAGAAAAATTTTATATATAACACTCCCCCATCCCCCAGGCCTAGAACATAGCTTGGTAATGGGAAGATTATACAGCAGGGGTCGCCAGCCCGTACCAGTCTGTGGCCTGTTAGGAACTGGGCAGCACAGAAAGAGGCAGGTAAGCAAACGAAGCTTCATCTGTATTTACAGCCCTGGCCCGTCACTCACAGTACCACCTGAGCTCCGCCTCCTGTCAGATCAGCGGCAGCATTAGATTCTCATGGGAGCACAAACCCTGTTGTGAACTGCACACGAGAGGGATGTAGGCTGCACGCTCCTTATGAGAATCTAATGCCTGATGATCTGTCACTGTCTCCCATCACCCCCAGACAGGACCATCTAGTTGCAGTAAAACAAGCTCAGGGCTCCCACTGAGTCTACATTATGGTGAGTTGTATAATTATTTTATTATATATTACAATGTAATAACAATAGAAATAAAGTCCAGGCACAGTGGTTCACACCTTTAATCCCTGCACTTTGGGAGGCTGAGGCGGGTGGATCACCTGAGATCAGGAGTTCAAGACCAGCCTGACCAACATGGTGAAACCCCGTCTCTACTAAAAATACAAAAATTAGCCAAGCGTGGTGGTAGGCATCTGTAATCCCAAATACTCAGGAGGCAGGGGCAGGAGATTCACTTGAACCCCAGAGCTGGCGTTTGCAGTGAATCGAGATCATGCCACTGCACTCCAGCTTGGGTGAAAGAGACTCCATCCCCAACCCCACACCCAAAAAAAGAAAGTGAACAATAAACAGAATGCCTTCAATCATCCTGAAACCATGCTACAGCTTACTACCCCATCTGTGGAAAAATTGTCTTCCATGGAACTGGCCACTGGTGCCAAAAAGGTCGAGGATGGCTGTTACACAGGATTTAGTGTGGGTCTAGCAACTGGGTGCTCACTCCCCTTCCTCCAGCAGCGGAGGAGCCAATTGCTGCTTTAGCGCCTCCCCATCCTTTTGATTCAGCTTCTCCATCTTTTC
>PVKP010027297.1:0-31439 GCA_004027715.1 Plecturocebus donacophilus | reverse complement strand
TCCCCCCCCACTGTCCCTCCCCTATTTTCCCCCAACATACCCCAGCGTATAGTGCTCCCCTCCCTGTGTCCATGTGTTCTCATTGTTCAACACCCGCCTATGAGTGAGAACATGCGGTGTTTGATTTTGTGTTCTTGTGTCAGTTTGCTGAGAATGATGGTTTCCAGGTTCATCCATGTCCCTACAAAGGACACAAACTTTTAAGTAAAACCACATTTAAACTAGGTAGGATCTAAATCTATCTTTAGCATTGGCTGCTTCCCATGATGAATATCTTGAGAAACTGACATAATGCAATCATTTAGAAAAATTTTTCTGCTTGAGATAATCTTCATTTAATTACATCGCTTAAACACTGACCAATTTGGCTTAGTAAGTTTCTTTTTAAAAATCTAAATATCTCAGTGTGTGTATTCATCTGGTTCATTAGTCATTTATACCCCATGGAATCTATATTCATACCAACTACAGAATAGAATACAATAAAATTTACATTTTAGAACATTATAGAAATTTTCCTAAGAATTCTCCTAATATACCCTCACATTTAATAGCTCAAAATGTAGGGTCATTTAACACAACAGTGAACACCACTGCTTCTGGAGCTAGACAGCCTGAAGACCATAGGAAAGTCATGAGAAGCTTAGGGAAGTTATTTAAATTATCTTTTTTTCAGTGGTTCTCATTCATGAAAAGGGGATAATATCTGATATTATGAGAATTAAATGATGTAGTATATGTAAAATGCATAGAAGAGTAGCTGGTATATGATAAATTTTCTTTTTCTATTGTTGTTATGCTTATTAATAGGGGGCTACACAGTTAATTTGCCTTAAGTAAAAACCAGGATTAGTACTTGTAGATACTACTTAAAACATATTTCTTTAGTAATTCATTACATGTTGATGGGAGGAGTGAGTGTAACGAGAGCTGATGGCTTCTGTATTCATTGGTCACAAAGCCACATCCAGAGATAAGACATAGCCTATCTTCTTTAAGTGGCTTGTGTTCTGTAAGAGAGAAAGGGATGAGAAGAGACCTATTCTACTACTTGATTTTCAGCAAGAAAGGAACAGTGCAGCAGGATCAAACAATTATAGGACTGCCCCTTGTGCCTGGCTTCCTCACACCTCAGATATCAACTAAATGGTACTTTGGAAACGGAAGAAATTACTGTGCTAACTTGTTTATAAATGAACCAGACACAGTTAAGTCTAGATTCATAAAGTTGGCTATTTCTGTCATCTTCAAATCAATATTTTGATCCAATTGAATAAAAATGACAAGAATCAAGTTCTAACATAGTGACCTAATGCTCTTAGCAGCAATGTTTAAGAAACCAAAGATAAGCATCAACATTTATAACGACTGAATATTGCCATAAGTAAAAACATCACATCAGTCAAAGTAACAAAGAACTTCACAGATCAAAATATAAAGAATCAATTTAGTGAATACCACATGTGCTCCCATCACATTCTTAACATTAGATCTCACTTGCTTTCATTCCAGTAGCTCCATTTTCCTGACCTAATCATCTCTTTTCATGATATATAAGGAATTCAGTGTTTCCAGTACACCCAGAAAACTAGTTGTTCTTGGCCACCCTTCTACACACAGTGTTTATAACCATAAGTAATTGTGCTGATGGCTAAAATTACCATTGTTCTTTTCCACAAAAACTGATATTGCTTTATTATATGTATTCCTTGCCTTTGCTTGTAGGACCACTGCTTACCAAATAATAGTCATTTCTTTTCAATAAAGCCTGGAAAGTTCAGCACAGGAAAATTAAAGCCTTTTTTCTTTTTTTAAAGTGCATCTTCTTGGTAGAGAGTGAGTCAAAATGCTAGAACTAGAAAATTCCCTGGTTTTATCTGGGATAATTTTTCTTCCTATTGTTACCCTTACTGATAACTGGGTAATGGAAAGGAGTGGGCTGGGATGGGGCTGAGGTTCTGAGTGTTTCTGGAAGGTAATGGAAAGGAATTATGCTAGCAGTCTTAGGTCTTTGCTCCCTAATGCTAAAATTCCATTGGGAAATATGTGAGCCCATGACTGCCATCAATTCTAAAACACCCAGATAAAGCACTCCTGTTCTACATCCGTATGTAACTCTTTACACAGGACAGTTTGGGAGATATATTGAATCCAAAGATAGAATAAATTGGGGAAATGCAGTTGATAAGGCAAATAAGATCATTTGAGATCAACAGGGGACTGGATACAGGACAGGGAAGAAAGGAAGGATGAAAGCTTAAGGTAAGATTATTCTACCAGAGAGATTACCAGATTCCTGATGGAGAGGAGTTACTGGAAGACAAAATGATATCGGGAACAGACATAATAAAAATAATTTAAAAATAAACATTGAAATATTTACTTTGGTGGTACAAAGTACAGTGTGTTTCGTTTTCATGATAGTTTTTAGTCTTGGTCTTTTTCTGACTCAGCATTGGTTTGGATTTCTGCTTACACTTTACAGTCAAACCACAATATTTCTGAGGAAGAAACATGCAATATGTAATCAGAATCAGAATTTGAGTACCTGCCCTGGCCTTCACTATCTTTGTCATCTTGTTTGAGAAGTTGTAAATTCTTTTTTTCAAAATAAGCTTTTTTACAATACAAAGTTTATATGGTTGTTTTAAAGATTACATAATATAGATGGAAAGTGCTTTTAAAATATAAACTGTTAAGCTGATATATGTTGCTGTAAAAATAGGGTGAAATGTAAGATTCCTGTGGTGGTTTTAATCTATTTTAGTTAGACTTTTGAAAAATTCCCGTGTTACTTACCAAATATGGGTGTGGTTCTGCTTGAGCCCTTTCATGCTTCTGTTAGCTGAGGGTTGCTGCAACGTCACAGCATTAGATAGTTATAGATAAGTCAGTGTCCTGGTCCTGGGCACAGATCCCAAGCTAAAGAGATGAGTTATAAGATCTCTGATGGTGTCCAGAGGAGTCAACAGCAGGTATTTAAGCCAAAGGGTGATGCAGTCAAACGTTCTCTGGAGCCTTGGCACTAACATCCTGGAGACATCTGTATCCAAATACATTTTGTCATCTGCCAGGAGGTTCTAATGCCTTCACAGGACAAACTTCCAAGCTTTCTTTTTCAATCTTCTTCTATCTAGCCATTCCAGCTCAACTCAAAACAGTTAGAGTAGTTTAATATCCCTGGAGCCCTCATCCAAACCGCCTTCTTTCTCATTTTTGCTCTCTCTATTCAAGTTTTTAGCCAAAGCTTTGTTTACTTCTTTCCCTCTACAAGTGACTTTTGTTTTCTCTTCTCTCAATTAGTCATGATAACAGCTATCATGGTAATTAGAGCCAAGGTAAAAGAAGTAACTCTAAAGTAATTCTAAAACTCAGCTCTAGTGCCTAGGCAGCTCTCTGCAGCAGAGAAAGGGCACATGAGTTTAGTCTGCTACCTCCATGGAGATGCCATCATAGAGAAGAATTCACCTTGGCCTATTCTCAAAACGTAATTTGTATTTAAAGTAAAAAAAATGATCACATATTTTCATATCAAGTTACTGAAGATTTAAAAATGAATACACACACACACACACAAATCAAAATAACACAAAAGCCTCTAACTATTATTTTTTCCTCTTAAAATTGATGGTGCTTTAGCTTCTTATTGCTATCAAAATAATGGTCTTTTTCTAAAAACACAGATTATTTATTTTTAAATTATTGGCATAGGATTATTTGGCTCTGATTTTATGGTAAATTACTAATTTTTTAAGTGAAAATGTGTCTGTAATTAGCGATCATAGTCACTAGTTTTATCAGAGATTTTTAACCACCAATAAAAGCAAAGTTTATTTGGTCTTTCAATACACAAATTTTGCTATGTATCTCTGTTATCTATTTACTTTGTAATATTTATGCGTAAGAGTGAACAAAAGGGCACTATTTTCTAAGTCTTTGAGCATTATTTTTTTTCTTATTCTCAGAAAAACTTATCATCTGTGTTCTCATGTCCACAGCCTCGTTTCATCTTCAAACGCTCTTTGAACCTGGTCTCTGTGGAGATGCTTAGAGGTAGCAGGAAACAATAGGGAATGGATAGAGTCTATTACTCTATATCTTTTGAAATATTTGTGAAATTTCTAGTCTTTATACAATAGTTTATTAAAAATTGTCTCTCTCACCAGCACTAGAAATTGTATAAGAAGCTGGATGCATTACTCCAATATTACTGATTTGGCTTTGAGATCTTTTAAAATGCATTTTTGCTCCAGTAGATAATAGTGATTTTTTACAGGTTTCGGGCTTGGGTCTTGTTCTAATCTTATGGATTATACTTTCCAAGATACTCATTATTGAATTGTTAAGTTATAACTACAAATATCAGTGAAAAAGTTTTCAGTTCCACCTAGAATCTGTGGCCACAGTTTTAGCAAAATCGGCTCCTTTATTACTATGTAATTAGTATTTTTTTATAGGAACTAGCCATTTTTACTGCATTTTCAACAGGATTTCATTCTAATAAAACTTCAGATATTCCCTAAAGATCAAAATATGTCCTCGACGATTTTCAAAAAGTGAAGTAGAAATAGTTTGTGTGGGAAATCATGGTTTTCTTGTTCCCACGAAACTTTGAATTTTTCACTTCATGCTTATTAGCATTCCCTAAAGTTACAGTGACAACAATGCTGATACAATGCAAAGTACATATCTGGCAATTACCAAGTTATTTGGTCTTATAGGTTCAGACAAGACAATTGATATATGGCCCTCAGAATGTTTTCTGGGTTATGTTTGTTTATAAACAGATTTATATAACAATTATGTTAGCAAATAAAAGGTTCCAAAGCTAAAATTTTAAATATTTAAAGCTCAAATGACTAAAGTATGTTACAAATAAAATATATATACTACTTCAATCAATCAAAAAGACACTACATGCAAAATTCAATCTTACTTTTCTGTCATTATATTTGAATCAATTCCCTAAAAGTTGGTTAATGAAAAGTGAAAAAGTTCATTTTATATTTATGTATGCACATCTAATGTGGAAGATTTTCTTTTCATAATCACCTCTAATATTATCTTTTCTGAGTGCATATTTGGTAAATTATATAAAGCATGAAACATGCATTATCTCATATAATCTTCACAAAAGTACCAAGCCAAGATAAGAAAAGCATATTGCCTGAGTTCACAGCCTGTTTCTCACACTCACCAGCTGTGTGACACTTAGGGAATCACTTCACCTTTCTGTGACTCCATTTTCTTGTCCATAAAATCAGAATGATGATAATTGTACCTATTCATATAGGGCAGCTGTGAGAATAAACTGTGATAAGTCATATGAAATACTTAAGGGTCTAACACTGGTAAGCCCTTTATAAATGCTATAAATGCTGCTATTGAAATGATATAATTGTTATTATCACATTTTATGGATGAAGAAAATAAGCACTACTTTAAAGAATGTTTCCATGAGCACACAGGCAATAGATTATGAAACTGGGATTTTAACACACATGAATATGATTTTAAAACCAGAGTTCTTGATTCTTCTGCTCTCCCTCACTGCTGGTGAACTGTTTTCCATTGATAGATCAAATAGAGATTTTCAGAAACATCTTAGCTATATTGTTCATTCTATCATGAAACAAAATATGTTTGTTCAAACAAATAGCCTTTGTTGTTCCAGCCAATCAATATTTATTTTATTTCACTCAAAATTTAAAGATTTATGCTAATTTGGGGGTTCCTATATTTTTAACACTTTACATTGTTTATTTAATAATAGAAAATAAATGGCATATACTTAATATCATTGTCTGAAGAAAGTTTATGTGTTAAGTTCATAAATATTTGAAAATCAGGAATTCTTCACTGCTCATTATCCACTTTTTTAGGTAAATGTTGTTTGTTGTATTATTCATCTAACTGGGTTTTTTTCACATGTATAGAAATCATAAAAAATGTATTTTTTAAAAGAAAGATTTGAGTCTCTTTACCTACTCTGTTATATATTATGTCATTCTATTACATAAATTCTGCACATGTTTTACGTCTCAGCAAGTTAATGGTAACCGTGAAAGCTAAGAATTCTTTGAAATATTCTCTGAATATCCAATTTATCTCTAACCCCTAACCCATTCCCAAATGCCTAGTACAAATGTCCTGTGACTTTTACTTTTATCATTCTCTATTGTCTCCAATCTTTGTGTTAAAAACCCAGTTATCTTTTCCACTGTCTTTTTTAAATTTCATTTAAATTTAGACACCATAAGCTTTTTTTTTAAACACCTCATAAAAACAGGCATTAACCTTCTTATACATCTTTCAGTATCCCATGGAAATGAAACAAAGAACAAATATAACTTTAAAAGCACAATGTGTTTAATAACAACAGCAAAAGATTTAAAGGCAAACGGATGGATGCATTCAGAGCAATTGTCAGAAACTCAAATGCTATTTTGAATTTAAAAGTTAAGAGCCTTGAGTTAAAAGATTACTTCGAAGAATATTAGAAAACATGGCACTTTTATCAATTTTCTAATTTAAGAGACAATATTTTGAGGAAAATTGTATCTCATGATAAAAAGTTTTAAAGTATAATGCCAATCTAAAATAAATTAAAATGAGTTATTTTTATCTGTATCTCTCACTATTTATTTCTCTCTCAATTTATATGCCTCACTAGGTGCAAGATTTATGTATTATATATAATTTATATATATTATATTTATATTATGTTTAATTTATATACGTAAAGCTTTCCCACTCTTTGAGTATCTACTAGATGTAAGTGGTGGTTGCTGACTAGAGCAACTCTTTGCTTTTTTTCTCGTTCTGATGTTATTTATGTATTTCATTCACTTTTTCACTCTCTTTTTCCCAAGGGATCTCAGGCCAGGTGATAGATAACACTCATACACTCATACGCACATATACATAAACATATATAATATACCCACTACAATAAAGATAAGGCACATACGAATCAGTCCCCAAAATGTCATTGTTTCCTTAACTTCTTTTGTAAACTCTTCTTCCTACCTATAGTTATGTGTTCCATCCACAGACAACCACTTATCTTCTGTCTTCAAATATTTTTGTGCATTTTCTAAAAATTTCTATAAGTAAAACTAAAAAGGATATGCTATTTTATGTCCGCTTTCTTTCACTCAGCATAATTGTTTTGAGACGGATTCATGTTGCTGCATGCCTCATTACACAATTCCTCTAAATTGCTGAGTAATTTCTCACTGTATAGACATACTGCAGTTTGCTTATCCATTCACCTGTGGTTGTGTGACATCTGGGTTTTTTTCAATTTGTGGTTATTACAATAGAGCTACTATAGACATTTATATGCACATCTTTATGTCGACATATGCTTTTATTTCTTTGGATCAAATACATAAGTGTGAAGTGAGTAGGTTGTATAGTAGGTGTATGTTTAACTTTTTAAGAAACTATCATACAGTTTTCCAAAGTGGTTGTATAATTTTAGATTACCATCAGTAGTATATGAGAAATCCAATTGCTCAGAATCCTTACCAACAATTGGCATGATTAGAATTAAGACAGTCTAAGTGTGTAGTATTACCTAATTTCATTTTAAATTTCATTTCTCTAATGCCTTATGATATTGACCATGTGCTATTTTGCAATAAACAGGTCTTCTTTACTGAAGTGTTTATACATTACTTCATTTGTAGGCTAGTTAGCTATAATTTATCTAAAGATCATTGACTTTTTAAACAAAATGGGTACACTATATCTTGGGATTTTTAGGATATGGAAATAAAAGGTGTGACTATAACACAAAGCCTGGAAAAAAGAGGTAGAGTAAAAAGCACAGGAATAAACTAAAAGTTCCTCTTCATCCTCCATACCCAAGGGCAAGATGATATCATCAAATGGTTGGTTCTGTGTGGAGTGAGTTGCCCGATTGTAGAGGTGGTCAGAGAAAATAGTGTCAGAGCAATTTAGAACAAATCAAAATAATCATCTATGTAGTGAATACTATATCACCTACTCTCTAAATAGAAAGGAATACAAGCTACATCACAGTCTTTAACTCACACTTTGAAATAATATCATCTAAGCTAGCTGACTTATCTGGAAAAAATTTGCTCCCAGAAAAATTTATGGGAATTTTGACTAAAACACTGATCTTATAACTGAACACAGGTCTAGATGCTCACCGCCTGCAGAGTCCAATTAACAAAAACAAGATCGGGTAGAAAGAAAGTGAATTTATTAACTAAAACTAGTAAATGGGTAAGCAGCCAGATTCCTACCCAAACTAACTGCTTGAATTTCCATGGGGTGGGGAGGCAAGTATGGGTTTAAAAATGGAAAACTTGATAAGGAAGACATGTAAGAATTGAGCTGAGTACAAATCTGTGTGTCTTGTTCCAGTGGCTATCTTGGGTTCCAGTCTACCTGGATCTCAGAGGCAGACTGGAACAATGAAAGAGGACAATGCCTTTGAGTCTTGTTCTGGTGTCTGTCTTGGCTCCCAGTCCACCTGAACCCCAAGCTGACTTTGAGTCAACAATGGCTGGGTGGTTAATTTGCTGTCTTCAATTGACCTTTGAAATTTTGCCACTGGGTGTTCAGACTTCATCTGTCTGTCTGAAGATTAGCCCCTGAAACTTTTAAGAAGATACATAGTGACTGGAAAGATGGCTGAATAGGAACAGCTCCAGTCTGCAGCATTCAGTGAGATCAATGCAGAAGGTGGGTGATTTCTGCATTTCCAATTGAGGTACCTGGCTCATTTCATTGGGACTGGTTAGACAGTGGGTGCAACCCACGGAGGCTGAGCCGAAGCAGGGTGCAGCATCGCTTGACCCAGGAAGCACAAAGGGTCAAGACACTCCCTCCCCTAGTCAAGGGAAGCCGTGAGGGACAGTGCATTCCTGCCGAGATACTACACTTTTCCCAAAGTCTTCACAAACTGCATGCCAGGAGATTTCCTCGGGTATCTACACCACCAGGGCTCTGAGTTTCTAGCACAAAACTAGGCAGCCATTTGGGTAGAGATAAAGGTAGCTAACTATCCTAAATATATATGCACCCAATACAGGAGCACCGAGATTCATAAAGCAAGTTGTTATAGACTTACAAAGAGACTTAGACTCCCACACAATAATAGTGGGAGACTTTAACACTCCACTGTCTATATTAGACACATCAACGAGATAGAAACTTAACAAGGATATTCAGGACTTGAACTGAGCTCTGGGCCAAGTGAACCTAATAGACATCTACAGAACTTTTCACACCAAATCAACAGAATATACATAATTTTCAACACATCACACTTATTCTAAAATTGACCACATAATTGGAAGTAAAATCGTCCTCAGCGAATGCAAAAGAACAGAAATCATAATAAACAATCTCTCAGACCACAGTGCAATCAAATTAGAACTCAGGATTCAGATACTCAACAAAAACCCCACAACTACATGGAAACTGAACAACCTGCTCCTGAATGACTGCTGGGTAAATAAAGAAATTAAAGCAGAAATAAATAAGTTATTTGAAACCAAGGAGAACAAAGACACATGTACCAGAATCTCTGGGACACAGTGTTTAGGCGGAAATCTATACCACTGAACACTCACAGGAGAAAGAAGAAAAGGTCTAAAATTGACACCCCAACATCACAATGAAAAGAACTAGAGAAGCAAGAGAAAAAAAATTCAAAAGTTAACATAATACAAGAAATAACTAAGATCAGAGCAGAACTGAAGCAGATAGAGGCATTAAAAATCCTTAAAAAAATCAACAAATTTTGGAGCTAGATTTTTGCAAAAGATTAACAAAATAGATAGATCACTAACCAGACTAATAAAGAAGAAAAGAGAGAAGATTCAAATAGACACAATAAAAAAATGATAAAGGGAATGTCACCACTGATCCCACAGAAATACAAGCTACCATCAGGGAATACTATAAACACCTCTATGCAAATAAACTAGAAAAAAATTGATAAATTCCTGGACATACACACCCTATGAAGACTAAACTAGGAAGATGTAGAATCCCTAAATCCCTAAATAGACCAATGACACTTCTGAAATTGAGACAGTAATTAATAGCCTAGTAACCAAAAAAAAAAAAAAAAAAAAAATCCAGGACCAGACAAAGTAATTTATAGATTCCAATGCTTAGTTGGAAACTGGACCCCTTTCTTACACCTTATACAAAAATTAACTGAAGATGGATTAAAAACTTAAACATAAGACCTAAAACCATAAAAACCCTAGAAGAAAACCTAGGTGATACCATTCCAGAAATAGGCATGGGCAAAGTCTTCATAACTATAACACCAAAAGCAATGGCAGCAAAAACTAAAATTGACAAATGGGATCTAATTAAACTAAAGAGCTTCTCACTACATCACATTAATGTTTATTCTCATATCTGTAAGACTATGGAGCATATCAATTGTGGTAGTTTTAATATATTTCCTTTGTTCTTTGCAGATTTTTTTCTGTTGAAGCATTGGTAAATGACAACACTAACGAAACAAGCAGTTAATGAAATAGTACAAACAAACAAAAATCAATCCATCATTATCTCACTTATATCCTGATCTTGGCCATTATTATCTCACTTATATCCTGATCTTACTTATATCCTGATCTTGGCCTACTGAATTATACTATTCTGAGTTAGAACCTGGTCATCTTCGCTTTAAAAGAACACTTTAGTTGATTCTTGCTACAATTAGAGTAACACTGGTGCAGAGGTTAATGATTAGGCTTTAGAACAAATAGACAGTGGTTTTCTTGCAGTTGGAAAATATTTCACTGGCCAGCTATGGTAAATGTATTTCTGTCCAACAATATTAAATTATATTGCTAGAATGAAGATAATATTGACTTGTCATTCTTTTTTTTTTTTTCCTTTTTGAGACAGAGCCTCACTCTGTCACCTAGCCTGGAGTGCAGTGGTGATCTCAGCTTATTGTAAACTCCACCTCCCGTGTTCAAGTGTTTCTCCTTCCTCAGCTTCTGGAGTAGCTGAGATTACAGGTGCCCTCCACCATATTGGGTTAATTTTTGTAGAGACAGCGTTCCACCATGTTGACCAACCTGGTCTCAAACTCCTAACCTCAAGTGATCTGCCCCTCTCAGCCTCCCAGAGTTCTGGAATTATAGATGTGAGCCACCACACTCACTCAGTCTTTTTTTTTTAATTGATAGAAATATTTGTATATATTTATGGAGAACATGTGATATATTGTTATATGTATAGACTATGCAGTGATTAAGTCAGGGTATCTGGGGTATCTATCACCTTAAGTATTCATCATTTCTTTATTTTGGGAACATTTCAAGTCCCCTCTTCTAGTTGTTTTGAAATACACAATGCATCATTGTTAACTATAGTCATCCTACTCTGCTATCAAACACTGGAACTTATTCCTTCTGTCTAATTATGTTTGTACCCATTAACCAATGTCTCTTTGTCTCAACCCTCACCCCCTACAACACACACATGCCTTCCCAGTCCAGGGTCTATTTTTCTTTGCTCTACTTTTCTAACAACTCCCAGCAGTAATCAGCAGCAAGTTTCCTGGACACTGGCTATACGATCAACTTTGATTAAAGATTAATAATGACAAAAATTTAAAAGCATGACTACCAACCAACCATAATAAGTATTTGGCCTGAGAAAGAATAGCATCTTTGTATTTATCAACAACTGAAGTAAATTAGGTCATTCACAGCCAGGATTACTAAGAAATTAACTGTTACATATGTTATCACTGATACTCAACTGACATTTAATGGTATTTTGAAGTTCTAACCACCACCTTAAAATCAATATTACAGAGGATTCCAAAATACATACATTATTTACTTTTTCTTAACCTTTATTTTAGGTTCATGGGTACATGTGCAGGTTTGTTATATAGGAAAATTCCATGTCATGGGGGTTTTATATACATATTAATTTATTACCCAGGTAATAAGCATAGTATCCAATAGGTAGTTTCTCAATCTCCACCCTCCTCTCACTCTTCACCCTCAAATAGGCCCACAGTGTCTATTGTTCCCGTCTTTGTGTCCATACGTATTCAATGCTTAGCTCCTATTTATAAGTCAAAACATATAGCATTTGGCTTTCTATTCCTGTGTGAGTTCACTTAGAATAATGGCGTCCGGCTCTATCCATGTTGCTCCAAATTATATAATCTCATTATTTTTTATGGCTTGTAGTATTTTATGGTGTATATGTATCCCATTTTCTTTATCTAGTCTACCATTAATGGGTAGTTAGGGTGATTCCATGTCTTTGCTATTGTGAATAGTGCTGCAATGAACATATACATGCATTTGTCTTTATGGTAGAACGATTTATATTCCTTTGGGTATATACCCAATATGGGATTGTTGAGTAACATGATAGTTCTGCTTTAACTTCTTCCTGAAATTGCAAAACTACTTTCCATAATGACTTAAATAATTGACATTCCCACTAGCAGTGTATAAGCATTTTCTTTTCTCCACAACCTCACCAGCATCTGTTATCATTTGGTTTTTTAGGACTAGCCATTCTGACTGGTGTGAGATGGTATCTCATTGTGGTTTTGATTTGTATTTCTCTAATAACTAATGTTGTTAAGCATATTTTCATATTCTTGTTGACCATGTGTACGTCTTCTTTGGAAAGTGTCTGTTCATGTTCTTTGCTTACTTTTTAACAAAGTTTATCATTTTTTACTTAATTTAAGTTGTTTTTAGACTCTAGATATTTGCTTTTGTTGGATATGTAATTCATGAATTTTTTTTCTTAGTCTGTAGGTTGTCTGTTTACTCTTTTAATTTCTTTTGTTGTACAGAAGCTCTTCAGTTTAATTAGATCTCATTTGTCAATTTTTGTTTTTGTTGCAATTTCTTTTAACTTTGTGGCTAGAAATAGTTTTTCCTTTCCATATTTAGCACTATCTTCAGGGCCTTTTGTAAGGCAGTGATGGTGAAAACAAGTTCACTTAGTATTTGTTTGTCTAAAAGGAATCTTATTTCTCCTTCGATTATGAAGCTTAGTTTGTCTGAATATGAAATTCTTGGTTGGAATTTCTTTTCTTTAAGAATGGTGAATATAGGCTTCCAGTCTCTTCTGGCTTCTAAAGTTTTTGTTGAAAAGACCACTATTAGCCTGAGGGGGTTTCCTTTGTAGGTTACTTTCCCCTTCTCTCTAGCTGCCTTTAACATATTTTTTTAAATTTCTTTCTTTCTTTCTTTCTTTTTTACTTTAGCCGTGTAGAACCGGATAACTATGCTTCTTGGAGATGATCATCTTGTGTAGTATCCATAAGGCTTCTGCCTTTTCTGAATGTAAATGTTGTCCTCTTTAGTGAGGTTGGGCAAATTTTCATAGATGATATCCTGAAATGTATTTTTCCAAGTTGTCTGCTTTCTCTCACTCTTTTTCTGGGAAGTCAATGAATCACGAATTTGTTTTGTTTTTAGGTAATCACATATTTCTTAGAGGTTTTGTTTATTCTTCTTTATTATTTTCTCTTTATTTTTGTCTGAATTGTTTTTAAGAACCAGTCTTGGAGCACTAAGATTTTTTTTCTCAGCTTGGTTAGTTCTGCTATTAATATTTGCAATTTTATTTTGAAAGTATTGACATAAGCTTTCAGCTCTGTCAGATGTTTGGTTCTCTTTAAAAATGGCCATTTATTCTTTCATCTTCTATATCATTTTATTGTATTTCTTAGAATCCTTGGATTGGGTTTGACTTTCTCATGAATTGCAATGATCTTTTTTCCTATCCATATTCTGAATTCCATTTCTTACATTTCAGCCATTTCAGCCCTGCTATCCACTGCTGGGGAACTAGTGCAGTCACTTGGAGATAAGATGAAACTCTGGCTTTTTGAGTTGCCAGACTTCTTGTGCTGGTTCTTTCTAATATATGTGAGCTGATGTTCCTTCAGTCTTTGAAGTTATGAGTTTCATGCTTTTATATTCTTTGAGGCTGTTTGGGGTTTGATTGAGGTACAACGTGGGTTCAGTGACTAGCTTTGTTTCTGGAAGATTTTAGGGGGGCAGAACTCAAACCAGCACTCCTGAGCTGCATGCTCTAGTTCTGGGGGACTAGTATCAGCTCCTGGCTTTGTCCTTTGGCCCCTTAAAGTTAGGAACCTACTGTGCTGGAGGGGCCAAGGAATTCCCAACCACTGGCCACAACACTTCAATGGTTGGTTTCAGTCAAAAGTGCTTCATCAGGTTGGTGTCAGCTGGACCTGTGCTTATTCACATGCGTCAGCAGTGGCAGCAGTGCATCAGGGTGTGCGTTTGTTGGCTGGGGCAGAGCACTGGCAGGCAGGGCTGTTAGCTCCCATATGCATGTTCCTGTTGCTGGCAGTGGCCACCATATTAGTGATAATTTCCATTAATGTTTCAAATTAATGACAGACATCAAGTCACAGACTGAGGAAGCTCAAAAAGAACACTAAATGGGAAAAATGCCAACAAAATTCACATGTAGACATATCATACTAAAACTTGTTTATTATTTGGCCCACAATAATATAAGTTCCATAGCAGTAGGGGGTTTGTCTCTTTTGTTCACCACTATATTTTCAGGATCTAGTATTGTGCCTGTTACACAAATCCATTCAATAAATGGTGAATCCATCAATAAATTAATCCTCAATACATGAAGTACTTTTATATCCGAAAACTTTCCCATTCACTCAAGATCCTACTGTCACACAAATTTGCACCCAGGTTCATACTGAGTGGGATTTCCTTTCCCATTTTCGTGTACTGAGAAGCCAACGGTAGTGTTCCTGGGCACACCATTCTGTTCAGGCGGCTCAGCCTAGGGTTTTGTAGGAGTGGCTTCCCATGAGTCCGACTCTGAGTGCCTGGGAGTGCTACTTTATTTTTAACACACTACACAGTTTTCTATGTTGATATGATTACACAGAAAATTCCTAAGCGAGAGTTCATAATTTGGATTCAGAAACAGTAACAACCCAAATTTTGGAAACTGAGAAATTATAATTTCAAGCAAATTTATCAGAAAATTTTGATTTTATTTGAATATTTTAAAATAATTGATTTTATAGTGATTGAATAATTCTAGGGCATCAAAGAAAAATATTTTTAAAAACTATTTTTGAAAAATATAGCAATATTATTGCTTTTGCTGTTAAATAATTTATCTTAATGTTTGGTCCCCATATATTTCAATTAAAGGAGATTACATTTATCAAACTAATATTATTATTCATTAAAAGTGCATTTCTCACCTCAATTTCCACCAAGACATACAATGACACATGGAGCTGCCTGCTGATACCCTTAATTGTAGAAGTGCCATTGCCTGCTTATGGAATAGACCTGTAGGCCCAAGATGGGTTCGGTCTATTTTGATGTACCTAATTACATAACATTACTCTAATCCTCCCTGTTAGTTTGTTTCATGTTAAACCTATGTGTTTATTATATGAGAAATTACTGTATTTTATGCCTAGTTCTTTATGTTTGAGAATTATTGCAGAGATCGTATATCTGCCAGGTATTATAATTGAGCCCACATATTGAA
This sequence comes from Plecturocebus donacophilus, assembly GCA_004027715.1. Lineage (NCBI taxonomy): Eukaryota > Metazoa > Chordata > Mammalia > Primates > Pitheciidae > Plecturocebus > Plecturocebus donacophilus. The sequence continues at coordinate 15,872 of PVKP010027297.1, read as the reverse complement.
AATTTGTTTTAAATGTGAAAAAAGGGTAATTATTTTAAACATTTGATAATATTTACATGTGTGCTGTCATTTTCCAAGACAAGTTAATTCATTTAATTTCAGGCAAAATTGACAGATTTACTAAGGCTAAGTTCTCCTTTGCATTTCAGTAGGCTATTAGGCCTAGTGAGAGAGCACCAGATGTTTACATTGGGGCCTATCGTTTTTGTTTGTTTGTTTTGTCTTTTAGTATTACACAAAAGATAAATATTTAGTATTTCGTTAATAGTTTTGCTTCCAAATTGTTCTCAACTTTGCATTGAAATGACTGGTTTTCTTTTTCAAATGAAATATGAAAATGTTTTTAGTTTAAGTAATGACATGAAAAATTACCTGTTTTTTAATACAAATGTACAATTTGAGATAGTTCAAAATTCTAACATAAACAGTTTTCTTTTTCTTGAATTAAATAAATACATGCAGCATACAAATTCCTTTTAAGAGACTTTTAAACTCATTCGTTTTGGGAATATAATATTTAGAACTAGCTTGGAAATTCAACCTGTTGTCATTCTATACACAATAGATAAGGATAATTACCTAAGATTCCTAAGTTGCTGGCATCACAAGCCAGGATGTTCTTTCTAAAATCCAATTTGATCATTTTCTTCCTTTGCCTTAATCTAAAATGAATATCACCATTTCGCTGAAGGACCTTGAACATTTTTTTCCTGACTGTCCTCATCCTTTACTAATTCTCCACATTTATCCTTTGAAATAGTCATGCATTATGTTCAAACATATATCCATGTGTGCAATGCCTTTCTATCAGTAGTGAACTTCTTATATGTTCTTTATCTAATTCATACAAATACATCCTTCTAAATTAGAATAAGCTCTTATCTGAGTCCTTCTGTCTCCTTCCATAAAACATTGTAGATAAACTGTAACATTTTAACATATCATTTAATAAAGTATAAAACATTTTAATATTATTAAAGCATTATTATTGCTTTATTTGTCTCTCCACTCAACTACTTTGTAAGATTTTTTTGGGAAGAAACATATCTTGAGTTACTGTCTATCCTATAATAGTATACTACTTTCAACCAGTGTCCAATAAGTATTTGGTGAATAAGAAAATATGTGAACAACAGTACCTGACAGGTGTTTAGCAAATATTACCAGAAAAAAAATACTTGAGGAAACAAAAGGAGAAATCTCTACTATTTGTTACATGTACTCTTTACCAAGATAGTTAAAATAATATCTATTAAACAAAATTTATGGATTTTATATTTAATATGCATTTTTAAAATTCATTGTTATATTTCTTCCCTCAAAACTCATATTTATCAAAACTCAGAATTATTACAACATTTAGAAAATGGCCAATACCACCACTACCTAGAAGACAAACCTTGAAGTTTCTTACAATACACATCTTATTAGTGAACACAATCCCTGGTGGTATTTTCTCAAGGCTCTTTTAATCATTCATGATTAAAATTTCAAGATTTCAAATATCATCAAAAAAAAAAGAAGACTAAAATGTGTAGATTTTCTACTCTGTTTGTAAACTCCTACTTCTGCCTGAATAAATAGCATCTTTAAATGTGTATCTTGTACTTTTAATGTCATAAAGTATGTGTAAAATAGTTCTGAATGACATTTGTCACATGCACCTAAATTCAACATTTTGCTATTTCAAATAAAGTACAAATACTTATTTTTAACTGAATAGAATCTATTCTACTTAATTGTAAGATATGTTTCCTCTTATTTCCTATTTTTAAGATGCTTATCTACATTAATAATTATAATTATTAATTTTTAACTGAAGTGCTAGAAAAAATAATTTAAAGTGAGGTAAAGATACATCTTATACCCAATGATCTAAAACATTTAGTCATTATTTGGCAAGACATATAACAATCTTACTGCTTTAAGAGTTAAGGCTCTAAAACGGGAACAGACAAAGAATTTCCACAAAGAAGATAAATGCAAACCACTGTACCACTTTAGCCTACAACTGAATATAGCTTTAGAAGATTTTCCAAAACAACCTCCACAATTTCCTATGTATCTTGGTCCTTACTTCTGTTTCTGGGATTTATAGTGGTTCCAGACTTTGGAAATGGCAAAGATAATATACAGCTAGTCTATATGATATGAGTACTAAAATCTTGGAGCATAGAGAAGACAATATTCCTATCAGGCAGATGTTCACCAGGTAGTGCTGGATATTGACAAAGTAACTTCATCCCTAGATGCTGTACAAATGTCTTCTGGGAACGTCTAGATAAATTGCTCACAAAACTTCATGTGATTGAATGGAGTAAAATAATTAATAGTGTCAGTTTTAAACCCATTTTTTTTTACAGAGGAAGAGGAATAAGTAATTTTATTGTGAGAGTAAAAGGAATTTTAATTTGTAATGAAAAAATTGACCAAAATTTTTCAGAGAAAACTGACTTATTTTTTTTTCTCTTTATAAAGAATAGATGTGTGAGCTAGATTTTCTGGAAATAGAAACTGTCCTCTTATTTGACCTACAAAATTAAAATAAAAATTAGTTGGTTTCATTTATTAACGTTGAGGCAATAATGTCTGACAAAAGCATACATATAAAGATGGGTTTGCAAATGAAAGTGAAACAGTTATTTGCTGATAATCTGTGTCTTGTAAGTTATAAATCTTAAATTTCTAACTAATCAGTATAATTTGTTTTTCTTATTCATTTTCTTTTAAGATGCCTTGGGAAGAACATCACAATTTCACATAGTATTTGTCTCAGAACAGGCTTTATGACAATTCTTACAAAATGAGATTTAGCAAGAACAGAAGAGCTTATATTCCTCTATTCTGTCATCCTTACGAAGCAGGCTAAGGTCTGGGCAATTTTGTGAAAACACAGTGTGAGTGTACATATCAGTAGGAGTCAATGATAATCTCTCTTATCACAAGAAAATCATCATAAATAATCAGTAAAACATCACTGGTGCCTACTCAAACAGATGATTGAAGGACCAGGTCATCTTGATTTGATGTCCACTCTTTGAAGTAGTTGCTTAGAATACTTAGTTGCGTAGTATCTTGAAACTTTGGGGCCTATAAGCAGGGACAATTCCTTTTGTCAATGGGAAGACACTAAGTGCACTGAGGGAAGCTTGATTCATACATATCCCCTGCCAGAGGAAAAAAAAGGCAATTCCCAATCCCAAGGTGGCCTCCCAGGTTTTTTTCCAGTTCTGTTCAGTGTATCACAACTTAAAAATATATATTTTAAGATCTTACAATAATGTGGTAATACCATATGGTGTCAAATACAATTACATTTTAAGAAATATGACTAAACTCTGGACTGCACATTTGCAGGGTGAGACCATTCATGTTACCAGAATGTGACTGATCAAGGATAGAGAAAGGAACAAATTTTAGAGCATCAGGGCTATAGTGGATTACTTTGCGACCTACTCAATACCTCTTTAACATTCTTGGAAACTTAAAAGGCCAACCTTAACAGTCAGCAATATATCTTAGAGTAAGTCTTACTGTGTTAGTTTTCCAAGGCTGCCATAACAAAATATCACAACTTGTATGGCTTAAAAAATAGAAATTTATTGTTTCACATTTCTGTAGGCTAGAAGTTCAAGATAAACATTTTGATAGACTTGGTTCTTTCTGAGGCTGTCAGGGAGAATCTGTGCCATGCTTCTTTCTTGGTCTCTGTTATTTTGCTGGCAACCTTTGATACCTTTTGTCTTGTATTTTCATCACCTCATCTCTGCTTTCATGTTCACATGTCATTCTCCCTGTGTGCATTTTTCTGTCTAAATTTACCCTTTGGGTAAGAATGTCAACCCTAGTGATTTGGAGCCCACTCACTTTGGTATGACCTCATCATAACTTGACTAATTACATCTGCCATGGCCCTGTTTCCAAATAAATTCACATTCTGTGGTATTGGATATTAGGACTTCAATTTCTGAATTTGGAGGGGACAGAATTCAGCCCATCAACAAAATTGCCATATTTTATCGGATAAATCTCCTAACTGAAAATCACAATAATTCAGTCTGATCATCTAGAAAGTTATTTAAATGCTGTGTGTAAAAATATAGACATCTATTATGTAAATATATATATTTCATAAATAATCCATATTATTTGAATATAGAGTAAAAGTATATCAATCCAAGACATATCCAGGGATGTGGAAGTTGATACTATTTTAAAGATTCTTTTACATTAGTGAATGATTAAAGCAAAAAGAAAATATTATACAGAAGTTGCTATGGTAAGCATATTTTAATTGATCAACTAAGAATTGCACAATGATTATAAGAACACAGGTTGTAGTTCTTTTCAAATACAAAAAAAAAAAAAGAAGCTATTACATAGAGCATAATTAGACCAATTTTTTATTCAAAAAAAGGAATAATGCTAGTGTTATGGTTTGGCTCTGTGTCCCCAGCAAAATCTCATCTCAAATTGTGAAACCCACATGTTGGGGGAAGGGCCTGGTGGAAGTTGATTGAATCATGGGGCAGACTTCCCTTTGTTCTTCTTGTGGTAGTGAGATCTGATTGTTTTCAAATTGTATGGCACTTCCCCCTCCACTCTTTCTGTCACCAGCCTCCATGAGAAGAATTACATGCTTCCCCTTCGCCTTCTGCCATAATTGTAAGTTTTCGGAAACCCTCAAACCGTGCTTCCTGTTAAGCCTGCAGAACTTTTTCCTGTTAAGTAAAAGAAGTAAAACCTCTTTTACTTATAAATTAACCAGTCTTGGGTAGTTATTTATCGCAGTGTGAAAATGGACTAATACAGCCAGTTTACTTTATTATTTCTTTTTCTTTCCCAGCTTATGGCTAAATCATGAGAGCTCTACCATTGATTTACCATGTGACTTTGAAAGTGTTACTTACCTCAACCTCAATTTCTTCATTAAAAACTAGAATGCATGCTTTTTTGCATGGTCACTATTAAGATTAAAAGGGTGTATATAAATATTTATCATTAGCATAATGTATGACACATAAAAGTCAACACATGTTAGTACAAGATAGACTGATATTATCAGCATAGTTACTTCTCTGGCTGTGTGGTTTCAGAAGGGAAGGAGTATCATTCTCAGTGTCATTTTTTTTAAAGAGTACAATAAGCTATTTGTTTTTGGGGAATAATCTATGACTTCGAACATAAAGACCTATTAAGAAAGGCAGGTGGTATAGGCCAGATCATGAAATTCTTATAGCCGTCTCAAGTAAGGTTGAGATAATGTGAAGAAAATCTGGAAATTCCTATCCTACTTTCAAAATTTAATGAGATATAAAATTAATTATATTTTGTGAAAATCATGCCAACCTAAGAGGTTACAAACTTCTTCTTTACTGCCTCAATCACTTTGCTCTTTGGCCAAGTTACTTACATTCCCTAAGACCAGTTTTTCTATCTGTGAAATATGCCTTATGTGCCTGGTCAGCATTTGACACAATTACTGCTTAAAGAAAGCCATTTTTATTACTGTTTATTTTCTATTCCCACACTCTGACCTTATATGTAGTCTATTCAACAGCAAAATTCAGGTAAAAGTGCCCTCATAAATGCCCTGGTACTTTTTGATGTTATGCTTTGACTCTTTCATTCATAAATTCACTCTCTCTTTTTCAGTATTTTATCTTAGGTTGGCATTATCTCTCAGATCAAATCAATTTTGTGAAGTAGTCTCACTTTGCCAAGAAGTACTTATTTTATTTCTCCCAAACTTTACTCACTAAAGCTTCAATATGATAGGTTTTGGAAACATAATTTTTAAAGTTTTTCAGTAAAAACAGCTGTTGTAATAGCTTCAAAAACAACCGTCTTGAAAGAACAGCCCACCCACCTCTAAATTAAGCACCTAGAACACATTCTGAAGATTCATTAAAATCAAAGGAGTGTGTGGAAATAAACATCTTCTAGGAGTAAGGCTAGCCACACAACTAATACAAATTAATACTGAAGAGGATAAAATCAACATAGCATTAAATTTTGATATCTAGTACATTATATAAATCACATCTTGCAAAGTGATGGTGAAAACCATTCCCTGAATTACCTTTCATTTTCGAAATTTAGATCTGAATATGACTACTCAGGAAGGCCTCCCAGCCTCGTTGCACTGTGCTCTTTTCTCTCTCAAATGGAAAGATCAGATTTTTATTTTATTACAAATGTGTTACTTTCCCCTTTAAATATATCTGGTGTTTTATTCAGAAGTGTGATTACATCATCTTGGAGCTAGCTCTTCTCCTCAGGACAGCATCTGTTATTTCATAGTCAGGTCAATATGAAAATACTATTTTTGGTATATTCTTTTCTTGCCAGCATTTTCTAATTTCCCATAATATGTTTACTCCACTTATTAAAGCTTTCCTGAATGACACATATTTCTCCAAATAAAATTAAAGTGCCAAAATCTTGTCTGTACCTAGATAATATCTTCCTAGTTTTACTTAATTCAAAAGTACATGCTTTTTTCTAAATCAATAAGGGTTATAATATTGGAAATGAAAACATTTTGCTTTGAAATAAAACTGGCTATTAGTTTTCATTATCTGCAGAGATTTCATAGGAAAAATAATCAAGTTTTAAAATATCTCTCCTTTTGAAACAAATTTAATGGTGACACAATTAGAAGCTAACAAATCAAAAACAATAGTTAATACTGTATAAAAATTTAGAATCATTTCCAAGGAAAAGACCTATGAACTAAGAAAATTGTATTTTAGGAATAATTTTTCAACATGAGAAACAATTAAAAACAAAACTGTCAGTGAGCTCATATAGTTGTACAAAAAGTTGCATTCATATGCAAGAGATTTAATGTTATACTTTTAATAACCTTATGCATTTGAAAAAGCTTGATGATTATCTATTTGTAAAATATGCAATTTCAAACTATTAAGTAAATTCAACACATTATTATCACTATGTGAATTTATGAGTTTTTTCAATATTCAGATTAGCCTAATCTTAGCAATAATGAATATTATCCAAGTTAAGTATTTATTAGTAAAATAAAATCTTTCCTCTTCATCTAACATTACAGGATGTTTGGTTATGATTTTAGATTAATTGGGTCTTTGTATATCACAGTGCTATGGGGTTTTGTCCAAATTTAGGTTGATATTTATCTTCCTGTTTGTGTGAATCTGCGTGTGTCTTTAGCACCTACTTTTCACCTTTAATAGTAGTTATCAAACTTATTTCACTTATTTATTTACTTACATGCTGACAATTCATTCCCATTAGTATTCACAAAGGGAAGTCCTCATTATTCACATCATCGTGCCTGCTAAAGAAAGACCACATGTGGTTCTTCTCTGGTTTCTTAATATCCAGTCTGTGACGACATTTTTCATGATTTCAAAAGTGCACTTTATCAAAGGTCAACTGCAGACAAGTCTGGCATGTATTCCAAGGCCCATTTCATGTGCTTCCAATTTTTTGCTCTTTAAAACCACCATTTTTCTCACCATTTTCCAGAATTTTTTATCACTCAAAGATTTTAGTGAGTGATAAAAATCTTTTTAGGCTGATGGGGACTCTGATACTCTGACATCCTCATTCTTATTGGTAGTATTTTAGACATACTTGAAATTATCTACTCTGAGCATCTTGAGGAACTACATTTTTGCAAAACGCACTTTAGAAAATTGTTTTCATTTATTGCACAAAAGCCACAGTATTCTAAGAATCAGATTAATAACACACTTTACAACTTATCTTTCTGCCATTTCTGAGATTGAAAGAAAGTTTTGTGTGTAGAGTGATCATGATGCTTCCAAGAATGCATTGGCATTGCCCTGGCTCTAATAGTTTATTTAAGAAAATTTTAAAGGAAATTTTTAATAAGAAGAGAAACTGGATACAATGCCATTTACCTGTTTTTTTTTTTTAATACAGCATTCAGTACTAAAATTCACTTTATCTTCCAAAGTGCATTTTGTAGAGGTTAACATACATAGAATAGCTAATAAAGAATAAATAATTTCTCTTCTGATTTATGATTTATTTGAAATCCATAACAGTAAAAACAGCTTGTTCTAAAAGCATATTTTATATTATGCCAGACTAAGATTTCTAAATGTGCCAAAATGAAGACTTTTTCTAGAAATACATTATAATAGCATTGGAAATCTAATTGGAAGTTACATTAAAGGGAGGTAACATTTTCTCCTAAAAGCAAAAAGTAGTACTTGTTGTGGATTTGCAATTCCATAATGTTTTTCATCTGAATACTTCAAATGCTCAGGGTGTAATTATAAGGGCATCAAGTTTACACAACAGGCTTGTGAGAAGAAGGATTTCATGTAAATGAAAACATGGTGTGCTTTCATAGAAAATTTGTTTTCAAAGTATTTGAACATGAGCTGGGAGTCTGTGTTTTGTTATTGTGGTTATAATCAAGGTAGCTTTTATTATCTGCCTAGTAACTTTCAGGAGATTAATGAGTCAGCAAGAATCAGGTGTTCCAACCTGAATTCACCATGATAGCAAACATTTAGTTATCTAAAGTAAAATACTAAATACAGAAAGATAGGCCAAAAGATATAACACTTAGTAGTAAAAGCTCTTCTGTGACATCTTTAACTTCTTGAGTACATCTAGTTTTATGGGCTTATGGACAGTTCAGTGTGGGCATCATACTCTGTCAGGAAAACTGAATCAGCTTGCCCTCAGTACTTTTATCCAGTAAGCTAGATCATATGGCTCTCCATAACAGTGAAACTATATTCCAGAGACCTCATTTATGTGCTCCTGGTATTAGGTTTATAACCATGCCACATGTCTTTTAATTTTTTGACTTAACATAAACTCTTGTACGCTACATAGGATTCCTCACATACATAGGTTTCTAAGGTAAGGGCTTTTCAAGCAACAGTTTGGTGGTGGCCCACCACACTGAGTAATTGCTAACATTATGTCTAATATTTTATAAAGCACTTTTGTGAAGTTCCTTTATATTTTGAATATAATAGTTGCCCTGAGAAAATCACTCATTATTGGTCCAGCACAGTACTGTTATATACATTAACCACAGATGGTTCTGAATAGATGTTTATCTTGGATAAAAGGAAGATAAAAGTGGCAACAGTGTGGGTGGGGCAAAATTTGGCTCTGCTCTGCCCTATTTTTCTGTCATCAGTATAATGTATTTTTTAAATGGAATAGTCTGAGAGGATTTACCAAACCTAAATGAGTTCAAGGACAGGAAGAGCTAAAACAGTGGTGAAGCTCCAGATGGTGAGTGTAGCACCCATCTGCCAGCAGCTGCAGCTTTGCTCTTAGTGTGGGATTGGCTGTCCCTATCAGTATATGCCAGAAAACAAACTAACAGCTAAACAGAGAGCACCCAGGCCCTGCCAGGCATGTTTGTTTGTACACTGCTTATTTAGCTGCTGTACATTGGGAAGCATAAGTTCTACATTTTTTCTTTTCCTTTTTTTTTTTGAGACAGAATCTCACTTTATTGCCAGGCTGGTGGGCAGTGGCATAATCCTGGCTCACTGCAACTTCCTTTTACGAGTTTCAAGCAATTCTCCTGCCTCAGCCTCCCTAATTGCTGGGACTACAGGCATGCATCTCCACGCCTTGCTAATTTTTTTGTATTTTTAGTAGAGATGGGGTTTCACCATGTTGGCCAGGATGGTCTTGATCTGTTGACCTCGTGATCCACCTACCTCGGCCTCCCAAAGTGCTGGGACTACAGAAGTGAGCCACCAGGCCAGGCCCATTTTTTTCTTCTGATTGTAAAATATCGACTATATATCATATATGTAAACAACACTGTCACACATTGGTATTATCTTTCAACCCCTGCTATGCTCCAAAATAATATTATCAGTTTACAGATGAGACTAAATTAGGCTCAAATTAAACAATTCTACCCAAATCATTAAAATTAATAAGAAAAAGAGGAAGAGTTGTTATATTAATAAAGATGCCAAAGTTGGCTTTCTTTGCTTTATAACCTAATCCTTCCATTTATTCATACACTGACTGTTTGCTGAAGACTGACCCAATATTCAGCTCTGAGCTATGTGAAAAATATATGTGACAGTTACCATAAGCACCTTTTCAGGAGCTCTCCTCTCATTTTCTATTGTAACAGAAAGCCAATTTCATTTGAGGCAGCCCCAGGGAATGTTTTCCTGGAGCCATAATAACACTACTCCTCTTTGGTGGCAACATACTTTCCCTACTTCCCTTGCAGCTATAAGCAGCCACATAACCCAGTTATGGGCAAGGAGACTTTTGTGAAGCATTCTTTGACGAATAATAGTGACCTCTCAAGGAGAAGACATTACTCCAGCCTTTTCTTTCTGCTAAGTTGCTGGAGTAAGATGTTATGTGTAACTGTGGCAACCACCTTTTTGTGATAATGAAAGGCAAAGATGACAAGCCAACAGTTTGAAGAGAGTGGAGAAGAAAGAATGGGTTGATGATATCATTGAAACTCTAAGTAAAATCTGGTCTAACCTCTAAATAAATTCTAATTAACCTAAACTTAATTAGGTTAGGAAAAATATCTCTAAGGAGTGACATAGATCTGAGGAATCAATAAGGATTAATTAAAGAGAGACACATCATAAAGGAGAGCTCATGCTGACATCTGGCAGTTATCCTTCTGGGACAAAAATAACAGAAGAAGAAACTGGCAACAACCCTTACTGTTCTGCAGCCACTGCAGGTGATTCCCAGGCAAGCAAGGTCTGGAGTGGACCTCCAGCAGTCCTACAACAGGGGGGCCTGACTGTTAGAGGGAAAACTAAGAAACAGAAAGAAATAACTTCATCAGCAACAAACTGGACGTCCACTCAGAGACCCTATCTGAAAGTTACCAACCACAAAGACCACAGTTAGATAAATCCACAAAGATGGGAAGAAACCAGCTCAAAAAGGATGAAAATACCCAAAACCAGAATGCCTCTCCTCCTCCAAGGAATTGCAACTCCTCACCAGCAAGGGAATAAGGCTGGATGGAGAAAGAGTCTGATGAATTGTCAGAAACAGGCTTCAGAAGGTGGATAGTAACAAACATCTCTGAGCTAAAAGATCATGTTCTAACCCAATGCAAAAAACGAAGAACCTTGAGAAAAGGTTTGATGAAATGCTAATGAGAATAAATAACTTAGAGAGGAATATAAATTAATTGATGGAGCTGAAAAACACAACACAAGAACTTTGCGAAGCATACACAAGTTTCAATAGCCAAATTGACCAAGCAGAAAAAAGGGTATCAGAGATTGAAAATCAACACAATGAAATAAAATGAGAAGGTAAGATTAGAGAAAAAAGAGTAAAAGGAAATGAACAAAGCCTCCAAGAAATACGGGATTATGTGAAAAGACCTAATCTACGTTTGATAGGTGTAACTGAATGTGACAGAGAGAATGAATCCAACCTGGAAAACCCCTTCAGGATATTTTCCAGGAGAACTTCCCCAATCTAGCAAGGCAGGCCAACATTCAAGTCTGGGAAATACAGAGAACACCACAGAGATATTCCTCAAGAAGAGCAACCCCAAGGCACATAATTGTCAGATTCACCAGGGTTGAAATGAAGGAAAAAAATGCTAAGGGCAGCCAGACAGAAAGGTCAGGTTACCCACAAAGAGAAGCCCATCAGACTCACAGTGGATCTCTCAGCAGAAACCCTACAAGCCAGAAGAGAGTGGGGGCCAATATTCAACATCCTTAAAGAAAAGCACTTTCAACCCAGAATTTCATATCCAGCCAAACTAAGCTTCATAAGCAAAGGAGAAATAAAATCCTTTATGAACAAGCAATTGCTCAGAGATTTTATCACCACCAGGCCTGCTTTACAAGGGCTCCTGAAAGAAGCACCAAACATATAAAGGAGCAATCAATAAAAACCACTCCAAAAATGTACCAAAATGATACAGAGCATCGATACAATGAAGAAACTGCATCAACTAAAGGACAAAACAACCAGCAAGCATCAAAATGGCTGGATCAGATTCACACATAACAATATTAACTTTAAATGTAAATGGGCTATATGGCCAATCAAAAGACACAAACTGGCAAACTGGATAAAAAGTCAAAACCCATCAATGTGCTATATCCAGGAGACCCATCTCACATGCAAAGATACACATAGGCTCCCAATAAAGGGTTGAGGGAAGATCTACCAAGCAAATGGAGAGCAAAAAAAAAAAAAAGCAGGAGTTGCAACCCTAGTCCCTGATAAAATAGACTTTAAATCAACAAAGATCAAAAGAGACAAAGAAGGACATTAGATAATGGTAAAAGGATCAATGCAACAAGAAGAGTTAATGATCCTAAATATATATGTGCCCAATACAGGAGCACACAGATACATAAAGCAAGTTCTTAATGACCTACAAAGAAACTTGGACTCACACACCATAATAGTGGGAGACTTTAATACTGCACTGTCAATATTAGACAGATCAACAAGGCAGAAAATTAACAAGGATATCCAGGACTTGAACTCAGACCTGGACCAAGCAAACCTAATAGACATTTACAGAACTCTCCACCCCAGATCCACAGAATATATATTCTTCTCAGCACCACATCACACCTACTCTAAAATTGACCACGTAATTGGAAGTAAATCACTCCTCAGCAAATGCAAAACAACAGAAATCATAACAAACAGTCTCTCAGATCACAGTGCAATCAAAATAGAACTCAGAATTCAGAAACTAACTCAGAACTGCACAACTTCATGGAAACTGAACAACTGGCTCTTGAATGTTGACTGGATAAACAATGAAATGAAGGCAGAAATAAAGATATTCTTCAAAACCAATGAAAACAAAGACACAATGACCAGAATCTCGGGGACACATTTAAAGCAGTGTCGAGAAGAAAATTTATAGCAATAAATGCTCACGTGAGAAGCAAGGAAAGATCTAAAATTGACACCCTGTCATCAAAATTGAAAGAACGAGGGGAGCAAGATAAAAAAAAAAACCTCAAAAGCTAGCAGAAGACAAGAAATAACTAAAATCAGAGCAGAACTGAAGGAGATGGAGACACAAAAATCCCTTCAAAAAAATCAATAAATCCAAGAGCTGGTTTTTTGAAAATATCAACAAAATAGACAGACCACTAGCCAGATTAATAAAAAAGAAAAGAGAGATGAATCAAATAGATGCAATAAAAAATGATAAAGCAGATATCACCACAGATTTCACAGAAATACAAACCACCACAGAGATTACTACAAACAACTCTATGCACGTAAACAACTAAACCTGAAAGAAATGGATAAGTTCCTGGACACTTACACCCTCCCAAGCCTAAAACAGGAAGAAGTTGAAACCCTGAATAGACCAATAACAAGGGCTGAAGTTGAGGCAGCAATTAATAGCTTACTAACCAAAAAAAGCGCAGGTCCAGATGGGTTCACAGTCGAATTCTACCAGACATACAAAAAGGAGCTGGTACCATTCCTTCTGAAACTATTACAAACAATCCAAAACGAAGGAATCCTCTCCAAATCATTTTATGAGACCAACATCATCCTGATAACAAAACTTAGCAGAGACTGAACAACAAATGAAAACTTCAGGCCAATATCCATGATGAACATAGATGCAAAAGTCTTCACTAAAATACTGGCAAACGGATTGCAACAGCACATCAAAAAGCTTATCCATCATAATCAAGTAGGCTTCATCCCGGGATGCAAGGCTGGTTCAACATACGCAAGTCTATAAACGTAATTCACCACATAAACAGAACCAAAGACAAAAACCACATGATTATCTCAATAGATTCAGAGAAGGCCTTTGACAAAATTCAACAGCCCTTTATGTTAAAAACTCTCAATAAACTAGGTATCCACAGAACGTATCTCAAAATAATAAAAGCTATTTATGACACACCCACTGCCAATATCATACTGAATGGGCAAAAACTGGAAGCATTCCCTTTGAAATCTGGCATTAGACAAGGATGCCCTCTCTCACCACTCCTATTCAATAAAGTATTGGAAGTTCTAGCCAGAGCAATCAGGCAAGAAAAATAAATAAAGGGTATTCAGTTAGGAAAGGAGGAAGTAAAATTGTCTCTATTTGCAGACGAAATGATTGGATATGTAGAAAAGCCTATCATCTGAGCCCAAGGTCTCCTTAAACTGCTAAGCAACTTCAGCAAAGTCTCAGGATACAAAATCAATGTGCAAAAATCACAAGCATTCCTATACACCAATAACAGACATAAACAGAGCCAAATCAAGAATGAACTGCCATTCCCAATTGCTACAAAGAGAATAAAATACCTAAGAATACAACTAACAAAGGATGTAAAGGACCTCTTCAAGGAGAACTACAAACCACTGCTCAATGAAATAAGAGAGGAAACAAACAGATGGAGAAACATTCGATGCTCATGGTTAGGAAGAATCAATATTGTGAAAATGGCCATAATGCCTAAAGTAATTTATAGATTCAATACTGTCCCCATCAAGCTACCAATGACCTTTTTCACACAACTGGGAAAAACCACCTTAAACTTTATATGGAACCAAAAGAGAGCCCACATAGCCAAGTCAATTCTAAGCAAAAAGAGCAAAACTGGACGTGTCATGCTACCTGATTTCAAACTACACTACAAGGCTACAGTAATCAAAACAGCATGATACTGGTACCAAAACAGAGATATAGACCAATGGAACAGAGGCCTTGGAGGCAACGCCACACATCTACAACCATCTGATCTTTGACAAACTGGACAAAAATAAGCAATGGGGAAAGGATTCCCTGTTTAATAAATGGTGTTGGGGAAAATGGCTAGCCATGTGCAAAAAGCAGAAACTGGACCTTTTCCTGACACCTTACAATAAAATTAACTTCAGATGGATTAAAGACTTAAACATAAGACCTAATACCATAAAAACTTTAGAAGAAAACCTAGGCAAAACCATTCAGGACATAAGCATAGGCAAGGACTTCATGACTAAAACACCAAAAGCAATGGCAACAAAGGCCAAAATAGACAAATGAGATCTAATTAAACTCCAGAGCTTCTTCACAGCAAAAGAAACAATCATTAGATAAACCAGCAACCAACAGAATGGGAAAAAATTTTTGCAATATTGCATCTGACAAAGGACTTATATCCAAAATCTACAAGATCTAAAACAAAATCTACAAGATCTAAAACAAACCCATTCAAAAGTGGACAAAGGATATGAACAGACACTTTTCAAAAGAAGATATAAATGAGGCCAGCAAACATATGAAAAAATGCTCATCATCACTGGTCATTAGAGAAATGCAAATCAAAACTACACTGAGATACCATCTCATGCCTGTTAAAATGGTGATTATTAAAAAAGAGACAACAGATGCTGGAGAGGATGTGGAGAAAGAGGAACACTTTTACGCTGTTGGTGGGAGCGTAAATTAGTTGAACCGTTGTGGAAGACAGTGTGGTGATTCCTCAAGGACCTAGAAATAGTAATTCCATTTGACCCAACAATCCCATTACTAGGTATATATCCAGAGGATTATAAATCATTCTATTATAAGGTCACATGCACACGTATGTTGATTGCAGCACTGTTTACAATAGCAAAGACCTAGAACCAACCCAAATGCCCATCGATGATAGGCTGAACAGGGAAAATGTGGCACATATACACCATGGAATACTATGCAGCCATAAAAAACGATGAGTTCGTGTCCTTTGTAGGGACATGGATGAAACTGGAATCCAGCATTCTCAGCAGACTGACACAGGAACAGAAAATCAAGCACTGCATGTTCTCACTCATAGGTGGGTGTTGAACAATGAGAACACATGGACACAGGGAGGGGAGCATCACATACTGAGGTCTGTTGG
>PVKP010027296.1:0-31457 GCA_004027715.1 Plecturocebus donacophilus | reverse complement strand
GGGTAACCCGACCCTTCTCTCTGGCTGCCCTTAGCATTTTCTCCTTCATTTCAACCCTGGTGAATCTGACGATTATGTGTCTTGGGGTTGCTCTTCTGGAGGAATATCTTTGTGGTGTTCTCTGTATTTCCTGGACTTGAATATTGGCCTGCCTTGCTAGGTTGGGGAAGTTTTCCTGGATAATATCCTGAAGAGTATTCTCCAGCTTGGATTCATTCTCTTCTTCACATTCAGGTACACCTATCAAACGTAGATTAGGTCTTTTCACATAGTCCCATATTTCTTGGAGACTTTGTTCATTCCTTTTTGTCCTTTCTTCTGTCATCTTGCCTTCTCGTTTTATTTCATTGAGTTGATCTTTGACCTCTGATATCCTTTCTTCTGCTTGGTCAATTCAGCTGTTGAAGCTTGTGCATGCTTCGCAAAGTTCTCGTGTTGTGTTTTTCAGCTCCATCAATTCACTTATATTCCTCTCTAAGTTGTCCATTCTTGTTAGCATTTCGTTAAATCTTCTCTCAAGGTTCTTAGTTTCTTTGCATTGGGTTAGAACATGTTCTTTTAGCTCACAGAAGTTTCTTATTATCCACCTTCTGAAGCCTGATTCTGTGAGTTCATCACACTCATCCTCCGTCAAGCCTTGTCCTCTTGCTGATGGGGAGCTGCGATCCCCTGTAGGAGGAGAGGCATTCTGATTTTGGGTGTTCTCAGCCTTTTTGCACTGGTTTGTTCCCATTTTTTTGGATTTATCCACCTGTCGTCTTTGTAATTGCCGACTTTCAGATTGGGTCTCTGAGTGGACGTCCGGCTTGTTGGTGATGAAGTTTTTTCTGTTTCTTAGTTTTCCTTCGGGGGGCGCTCCTTCCCGACAGAGCTGGGCCTTCCCGGGTTCAGCTGTGCTCGCTCTCTCCTCAGCGCTTCCAACTGCTGTTCTCCTTGTGGGGATGGGACCAGCGGAGCCTTTGGGCACTCAGTCCCGTACACTCCATACCGAGAAGCGCCGCGCCAGCCAAAAGAGTCACGCTGGTGACCCGGGTGGCTCCTCACCGGGAATCTCCCAATCTGTGGGCATCAAAAATTCGTCTGCAATTGCACCATCCACTCGCTCTCTGTGCTTTCACTGGGAGCTACAATCCTGAGCTGCTGCTACGGGGCCATCTTGGATCTCTCTCCGCCCGGTGATGAAGTTTTCCTGTTTCTTAGTTTTCCTTTGGCGGATGCTCGTTCCCCACAGAGCCGGACCTTCCCGGGTTCGCTGTGCTTGCTGTGAAACTCTCAGTTCTCAGCGCTTCCAATTGCTGCCCTCCTTGTGGGGATGGGACCAGCTGAGCCCGTCCATCCAGTCCGTATACTCCGCACTGAGAAGCGCCGCACTGGGGCACCGGCAAAACAGCCGCGCCAGCCAAAAGAGTCACGCTGGCGACCCGTGTGGCTCCTCTGCCGGGAATCTCCTGGTCTGTGGGCAACAAAAATTTGTCAGAAAGTGCAGCGTCCACTCGTTCTCTGCGCTTTCACTGGGAGCTACATTCCTGAGCTGTTGCTAATCGGCCATCTTGGATCTCTCCTAGTCTACTGCTTTTTATTCCTTTTCCTGATCCCATCGCCTCATACCTACAGTATTCCAGGAATACGACAGAGGCTACATTTCCTTTCTGTACATTCTTTACACGCTATCCTGCTGGATGAGTGTGCCCAGGTGAGCAAACTGACCTACCTTAGTCCACTTGTGTTGCTGTAAAGGCATACCCGAGCCCAGATAATTCATAAGGAACAAAGGTTTGTTTGGCTCATGATTCTGATGTCTGTAAAAGTTCAAAATTGGGCATCCGGTGAAAGCCTTCCACTTGTGGCAGAAGACAAGCCTTCACCGGAAGGCTGCTTCCACTTGTGGCAGAAGACAAAGGGGAGCTGGGATGTGTAGAGATCACATGGTCAGAGAGGAGGTGAGATGGGAGAAGGTGTCAGGCTGTTCTCAACAATCAGCTCTTACAGGAACTGACAGAGTGAGAGCTCACTCATTACAATAAGGAGGGCACCAAGCCGTGTGAGAGGGATCTGCCCCCATGACCCAAACACCTCCCATCAGGTCCCACTTCCAATGTTGGGGTGAAATTTCAATATGAGATTTGGAGAGGTCAAACAAGCTAAACTATAACATTGCTCGTGTGATTGCTCTGCAGTAACATGTCCGCCATCCACTGAGAGGCAAGGCCCGAATGCCCTCAATCCCACAGACACTGAAGGAGTCTCCATTTAGGGGAACTGATACCTTTAAGACTGCCGGGACATAGTTTGGCTGAGGCTCTGGCAGGTGTGCGGTGCCATAGGCTGGGAGGGCTAGACGTATGGGAAAGTAATTTGGACCATAGTCCCCCAGGGAGGAGTCTATGATACTGGGCAACCTTGAGAGCAGGTGGAAGGATAGCTGGCTCCTGTGTGGCTCCCATTTTAGAAAAGATGGGGCATTTGCTGCACATATGAATCACTGATGGAGCTTTTGAGAAATACACATGCCGAGAGATTCTGAAAAGGAAGGTCTGGGATGGGTCTAGAATCTGCGTTTTTAAAAGCTCAGTAGGTAATTCTAGATTGAAAACTGAATGTTAGTAGTTAGCTGCTCCCACTTTGGCCAGAAAACTGATCCCACAGAACTGTACATTTCCCAAGCCAGAGATTGTGCCTGTTGGGGAGCGGCAGCCAGACTTCTCCACCACAGTGGTTGAGGAGCAGGGGCAGTGCAGATTTTCCCAATGGCCATCTCCAGCACAAAGCAGTCTCCAGGGCCACAGTACATGCATGGTGGGGTGGAGCCTTTGGCTAAGCAAGGAATTGTTATGTTGCTCTCATTAGAGTCCAAGTCTTGTTAAGGTCCCAAATTCCATACAGAATTTTTTGGGGTTTCAGTTGTTTAGAGGTTTTGCATTGGTTACTTGTCAAATAGTCTATGTAAACGAAGAGAATGAAGCCACAGAGTCATTTACTCAGAATGTGCCCTATTGTAAATGGAGAGGATGTTACTTGATGTGTGATCTATGTAAATAGAGAATGAATGTGAACTTACAGAGTGTAAATGGCATGACTCTAACTTGAGCAA
This sequence comes from Plecturocebus donacophilus, assembly GCA_004027715.1. Lineage (NCBI taxonomy): Eukaryota > Metazoa > Chordata > Mammalia > Primates > Pitheciidae > Plecturocebus > Plecturocebus donacophilus. Next base: position 28,366 of record PVKP010027296.1, on the reverse strand, counting down.
CTTTGAGAAGGGCTGTTTGAGGGATGAAACTTCACAGACCAGAGAAAAAAATTTCTCTATTCCATCTTCTGCACTGTTTTTGGGAGAGGCTAGAGGGAAAAGGAATGCCAAGGTGAGCGACACTAGCAATGTGGGCAGTAGAGCATGCCCTGGGTTAAATGGTGTCTCCCCAAAATATGTTGGAGCCCTAACCCCTAGTTTCTGTGAACGTGACATTACTCAGAAATAAAGACTTTGCAAAAGTAACGAAGTTAAGATGAGGTCAGTAGGGTGGGTCCTAACCCAATATAAATGTTATTCTTATAATAAAGAAGAGGTCGATGTGATGACTCACACCTCTAATCCCAGCACTTTGGGAGGCCAAGGTGGGCAGATCACGAGGTCAGGAGTTCAAGACCAGCCTGGCCAACATAATGAAACCCCTCTACTAAAAATTCAAAAATTAGCTGGGTGTGGTGGTGCATGCCTGTAGTCTCAGCTACTTAGGAGGCTGAGGCAGGAGAATCACTTGAACCCAAGAGGCAGAGGTTGCAGTGAGCCAAGACCATGCCATTGCACTCTATCCTGGGTTACAGAGTAAGATTCCTTCTCAAAAAATAAAAATGAAGGAAGAAGTCAGGGACACACAGGGAATGGGGGACCACGTGACCACAGAGGCAGAGCTGGAGTCCTGCATCCACAAGCCAGGGAGTGCCAGGACTGCTGACAAACACACTTCGGGAGGCAAAAGATTCTCCCCTGTGGGTTTCAGAGGCAAGGAGGGATTCTCCCTTGTGGGTTTCAGATGGAGCCTGTCTTTGCTGTTTCCTTCATTTGTGACATCTAGCCTCAAATCTATGAGAGAAAACATTTCTGTTATTGTAAGCCACCTAATTAGTGGTCCTTTGTTATGTCAGCCTTGAAAATGAATACAGGGCATTTTTTTTTTTGTCCATTCCTGTCATTTGTGTGAGACAACCTGAGGACCAGGTGATCATACTCTGTAAGGAATCCCAGTTCTGCTCAGGAAATATTGTCAACCTCACTGGCAGAGGAATTAGGGGCCTGGGACATGGGATCACATCAGAAAAGTGGCCTCAAAATCCCCAATAAAAGAATAAGAAAGAACATATTTTTCAATGTATTCTTTTTCAAACAAGAATTACTCTTTCAAAATATTTTTTCAATATATTTTACTTTTAATCTTTTTTCTTTCCATATGAGACAGAGTAAGGATGGGACCCAGCCCTCACCACCCCATAACATATTTTTCCACACACACCCGCTAACCATCAGACTTTGCACCACCCTCACTGGTGCCATTCTCACTGACCACAAAACCTTACAAACCATGTGGGAAAGCTGAGGTAAGCGGCGGCCAGCCCATCATAAATCTCCCTTAAGGGAGTTTACCCCACCACTCACATGAACAGAAGATTAGAAGAATGATGATCCTGACCTCCAGCCTCACCCTGCAAGGTATGTACTAACATGATTTCTCACTGCGCCTGTGCACTCTGCAGCTCTGCCCTGCACAATACCTCGCAATTATTCATGTTGCCCTTCTTCCCTGCCCGCAGGGAGCTGGCTCCCCTGTGCTGGGACATAAGCAATAAAACATTTCCTGGAAAACCTTCACAGACTCGTGTCAGGTACAGTTACATGAAAGCTTGAGAACCCATAGTCAGTAACATAGAATGGTAAATTCAGAATTGGACTATTAATTTTTGAGTCAAAAAGGTTTTTTTCTCTTTCAACGTGTGATCATATAATTTCTTGTTTATGCACTCTGTGACTGATTTATCAATTACTATAAAGTTGTTAATCTTGAGAAATGTAAGTAAAATCCTAAGCCTGCCAACTGACTGAATGGCCCCTTCTTGGCCAAGGGGACTCCAAAGAAAACCTTAAAAACTGAGTTTTGGCCATGATGAGATAGGAGGTCATATATGCCTTGTTAAACCCCCTTGCCAAATGCAGTAAGGCTTTCTTCTTTAAGGTTAAGCAGAAACCAGCCCTTCTGTTATTTTTTATTCTTTTTTTGAGATGGAGTCTTGCTCTGCCGCCCAGGCTGGAGTGCAGTGGCACAGTCTCGGCTTACTGCAATCTTCACTTCCCAGGTTCAAGCGATTCTCCTGCCTCAACCTCCCCAGTAGCTCAGATTATAGGTGTGTGCCACCACACCCGGTTAATTTTAATATTTTTTAGTAGAGACAGGGTTTTACCATGTCATTTTGTTGTCATTGCTTTATTACTCATAGTTTGCAAGCAATATTACATATATAAAAGTCATTTAAAAAATAACCGGGTTTGCTAGAAAAGTGTCTTGTTTTTCTTCGAATCATGGATTTCTACACCATTCATACCTGGAGTCCTTTATATTAAATATATTATTTACGCAGGCACTGGGCAAAAATGGAAGAAGTTTTGAGTTCTCTACTCCATAACCTACACCCTCCCACATCCGCACAAAAAAATCCTACCCTTTCCCTATTATGTGGCTTATTAACAATAACAGGCATTTCATTTTGAATCCCTTTTCCCTATTTTTACATGTCTGGAGATGTTGGCTTGGTTATGAATTCAAAAGTTCTCCCAGAGTTCTTGATGATGATTCATAGAGAAATATTTCAATGCTATCCTCTTCCAAAGAAATTTCCACGAGCGTCTTCAGTTTTCTGTGAACAGTGACTGCAACCTCCTTCACTTTTGAGCTTTTATGTTTACCTGCATTAATAACCAGAATAATATGCACAGCAGTTGTGAGGCACACAATGCCTTGAATATCGTCAGAAGCCACACACGCCTTTAACGCATCCAGAAATGACCTGACCACATTCGAAGACTTTATTATTATTCCTATTAAACGCCTTGGAAATGGTGGACGATCAGAAGCTCTGGAGGTGTAAGGTCTTCTATGTCAGAAACCTTCCGTAGCTGGTGACTTAACCACAGGCCCAGCGATCAGAGTAGAAAGTACACCCCGGTGCACAAGGGTGTCTGCGTGCCAAGACTGAACAGCGATAATGAACTCGTGAAGAGGCCTTTGAACAGAATAAAGCAGCCGCAGGCCTTCTTCCCGTTGCTTCTTGGAGCTCCGTGCTTTTTTTTTTTTAAATTAACCCTTTATTACAAGTCACGCTCTTATAGAAGCATATGTGGACTTACGTGAAAAAAAATCAAATGTATCCAATGTATCCAAGAATAAAAAACATAGCACATAAAATAGTATGTGTATTTCAGTGTGCGTGCCAGAGACAGCGGGCACCCAAGAAAAAGCTCTTCTAAAATGACCTGGCTGGTGCAAGCGTGGTGCCAACGGTTCCCGGCCTCAGGCACAGTGTCGGGGCTGCCTGCCTCCTCCGTGGCCTGGCGGGCGGGGACAGCACCAGCTCCTGGGGCCCCGGGGCCAGCAGCGCACCCTAGGCCGGCCCGAGCCTGGCGCCGGGCAGAACCCTCCGGGGACGGCAGTGAGGACATCCCCCAGAAACGTGGGCTTCAGGGCTGGCCGCAGGGTACCCTCAGAGGCCCCCAGCTTAGCCGGTCTTTTTCTGGAAGATCTCGCTCAGAATCACCCACACAGGGGAGTCCGTCTGGATGGAGAGGCGCAGAGCTTCCAGGGGGCCGAAGGCTGGGTCCGCCTCTCCCTCTGCCACTCCCTTGTAGCAGCCGATCTGGAGGTGGCCGTCGGGGCTCCGAGGATACCGGAGGGTGGCGGCACGGCCCTCCTGCAGGGCCTCCTTGTCCGACTGAGGGTTATCAAAGGACAGCACCTCCACAGACGTGTTGGAGAGCTTGTCCTCTGGGTGCTCAGTGTCCCCATTGCGGAAGAAAAACCGCTCCAGCCGTTGCAGGAGCTGGAACAAGCGGAAGCAGATGGAGCCCCCTGCGGCGGGTGAAGGCCCAGAAGAAGTCCTCGCGCAGGCAGGCTTTAACCAGGGTGAAGTGCTGGTATGTCTTCAGGCTTGTGCGACTCTGCTGGTGGGTTCACAGGCTCCTTCCGCAGCGCCCGCTTTCCAAAGTCCTTGTCCTTCAGTTTCTGGATCTTGCCAGCCGGTGAGGAGTGAGTACCCACGTGCTAGAAGAGGGACGGCTTGAAGCAGATCCGCAGGTTGGCCTTCTGCCGGTCACAGTGCTTCGCATCCTTCTCCGGGTTGCAGACTTTCACCCACACAGTATGATCCAGGAGCCAGTCGATGGCTTGTCCTGGTAGAACATGTGTAATCAGGCTCAGGTCTAGCGACTTGAACATCTTCCCAATGAAGCCCAGCTGGGAGAACTCCAGGATCATCCAGTCCTCTGAAGGCTGCTGCAGTGCGAAGTTCATGGTGCTCAGGGAGCTGGGCTTGGCCACAATGTCCTCCGCCAGCTGCACGTAGTAGATGCCTTTGGGCTGCATGTACATCATGAGGAAGCAGTAATCGAGGTTCTGTTTACTGAACCTCCTCCACCTGACTCTTCTTGGGGTCCCCAAAGGACTCTCGGAGGTGGGAAAAGTCAGGGTAGAAGTGGGGAGAGGGTGAGATGACCTCCAGGAGCCCAAAATGGATCTCGGTGGGGAACAAGGCCTTGATATTCTCTGTCACTGCCGAAGTGTACTGTGGGTCAGTCTCAGCAATCAGCACTGCAATGACTGAGTCTTCCTTCTCCTGTGGGCTCAGCTGGGAGATGAGTGAGTGCAGAGTGTCAGCCAAGTACGAGTGCACCTCCCGCTCGGGATGCCCATCACCATGGACACTCCGGTGCGGCCCTGGCCCACGCGCACGGTGGGCTGCAGACTGCTGTCTTTGGCCTGCAGGTGTGATAGTGGTGGAAGACAGTGGGCAGGTGTAGCACCTGCTGGTGAGAGCCGCTCCCCGGCTTCAATAGGAGGTCCTCTGTTAGGAGGCCCCAGGTGTGATTGCCCTCTCACTCTCGCAGCGCCTGCCGCTGGGAACCACCCTCCTGATCTCAACCAGCACCAGGTTGAGCTCCTTGGAGGCTTGAGGCTCTCCTGCTCAGCTGCTTGCAACTGATCCTGCGCGCCAGAACTCCGGCTGGTAAAAGTCCACGAGGTCTTTCTTGCCGCTGAGTGCAGCATACCAGGACAGCGAGAGGAAGGCGCACAGGCAGAAGAGCAGCAGCGTAAGGAAGGTGTGATTGTGGAGCCTCATCTCCTCTGGTGCGCGGTGGGCACTCGCAAGGCCCAGGCCTCATGGCCCCTGGAACGGGCCTGGGCACAGGGGCGGGGAAGGCGGTGGAGGTGGTGGCCCCAGCCCGGGCAGAGAGGGGCGGGGATGCGGTCAGGCCGGATGTGGACTGGGCCAGGGACTGTGGGACACTGGTGACCTCGCCAGGGCCAGGCTGGGCTGGGATTTTTTTTTTTTTTTTAATTAAGAATGAGCTACAGAAAGCAGTATTTATTCAGCACCTGTTATATACTAGATATTTTGCATGTAGTGGATCACCTAATTGACCTATCGAGGCAGGAATTATAACCTTTATTTTCCAGGAGACAAAACTGAGGCTTACAATTATTTAACTCTAGAGTCACACAGCTGCTGCCAAAGTAAGTGCCCCTCCCAGCAGCCTGCCCCCTTCTGGTTTTATCAGATTCAACCCCCTGCTTCCACCCCCACATCTGTGTGCAAGAATGTTCACACACACACACACATACACACACATTTCTGCAATATTCCATCTGCCTAGGCCAGGAGCTTGTCATGACAAACCAAATGCAATAACTGTTTCCTGACCAAACCTATTATTCAACATCTCTATGATTTGGGATGTTGAATAACAGGTTTGGTCAGGAATCGTTTCTGATTTCACACTGATGAGGGTCACACTGAGGTCTCAAGAGAAGTAGTAATTACAAAGCATCCTAATCTGTGTGAAAGGGTATGATGTTCAGATATATCCACCCCTTTGAGATGCTCTGCTGGAAGGTGGTTGAGCTGCAAAGTACTTGGTCATCTTGGTCCATGGTCATTAATAATGATACTTTGTACTTCTTTTGTGTTTGTGCTAATGGTGGTTTCAAAAAGCTGGAAGAAGCTTATCAATTTCTAGGTATGGAAATATCTCTTTCACAATGTATATGTGGGAGTGTGTGTATCCTATGAAAAGATATACACACATATATTCACCTATAAATATATACACACATATCTACATATATATTTATAGTATACTAATTAAAAGGTAAATTTTTAATGATCCATGAAAAGAGAATGGCAGGCCAGGTGTCGTGGCTCACACTGGTAATCCCAGCACAGCGGATGGTTGAGGTGGGGAGGATCACTTGAGCCCAGGAGTTTGAAACTGGCCTGGGAAACATGGTGAGACTCCGTTTCTACAACAAATATAAAAATTAGATGGGCATGGCGGCTTGTACCTAGGATCCCAGCTACTCAGGAGGCTGGGGTGGGAGGATGACTTAAGCCAAGAAGGCAGAGGTTGCAGTGAGCCGAGATCACACCACTGCGCTTCAGCCCGAATGACAAAGCAGTAACTGGTCTCAAAAAAGTCCAGGGAAGCTTTGGGCTTTTTGATGCTGTTGACGATCAAAGACCTATAGAGCTGGATCCAGAAGAGGCCACTGTGAGGCAAGTGCAGGGCAGAAAAAACCACCATGAGGCAGGAGATGAGCCTGGAGCATCCACTAAGAGGCAGAAGATAAGCCTGGAGAGGCTGTGGTGGGGCACGAGCTGGTATAAGAAAAGCTGCTATGAAAGAAAAGCTGAATCTGGAGAGGCAGACGTGACACTGAGGATGGGGCTGAAGAGGTCACTGTGAGGCAAACGAAAGGCCTGCCAAAATGGCTGAAAAACAGGCAGTAACAAGGCCAGGAAAGGCCCATATAGGGAACAGCTGCGCTGAAGAGGACGTGGTCAGGCAGGAGCTGGGTCTGTCCGGGCCGCTGGTAGGCCAAAGGAAGGCCTTGAAAGCCCAACTTGAAAAAAAATAGTCTACAGAGACTGCTGGGAGCTGGGCAGGAGCTGGGACAAATGTGGTTGTTGTGAGGCAGGAATTGATCCTGTAGACCCAGCGAAGAAGAGCTGGGCTCGGGGAGGCCACCATGAGGGAGGCAGAGGCTGAGCCTGGAGAGGCCAGATGAGGGGCAGGAGCTGGGCTGAAGGAGGCCACTGGGAGGCAGGAGCTGGCCCTGGAGGGGCCCACGTCAGAACGTTTTGTGCCGTAGAGGCCTCTGGGAGGGCAGGAGCTGAGGCTGGAGAGGCTGATTTCCGGGCCATTTAGGCCTGCCGGGGCTACCAGGAGGAGGCCAGAGCTGGGCTGAGAAGCCGACTTGAGAAAGTCTGGGGCCTGGCGATGCCATTGGAGGACAAGAGCTGAGCCTGGAGAGGCCACCGTGAGGCATGAGCTGGGTGGGCCTGAGAGCTTGACTTGAGGACCTTTCAGGCCTTCAAAGGCCACCAGGAGCTGGGCGGGAGCTGACTGAGTCCACAGAAGTTGTTGTGAGGCAAGGCAGGAGGTGGGCCTGTAGATGCAGCCAGGAGGAAGAGCTGGGCCCAGAGAGGATGCCAGAAGGCAGCACCTGGGCCTGGAGAGGCCACGGGAGGCATGAGCTAGGCCTGGAAGGGCCGCCAAAAGGCTTCCAAGAACTGGGCCTGGAAGGCTGCTGTGAGGAACGAGCTGGGCCTGCAGAAGCTGCCAAGAGGCAAGAGCCTCCCTCGGCCTAGGGAGGCCACGGCGAGGCATGAGATGTGCCTAAAGAGGCCATTGGAAAGGCAGGAGCAGGATTTGTTCACACTGCCAGCAGGCAGGCAGGCAGGCAGAGATGGCCTGGCAAGGCTGACGTCAAGGGCAAGAGCTGATCCTGGAGAGGCTGTTGTCAGGCAGGAGCTGGATCTATCCAGGCTGCTGGGAGGCCGAAGAAGGGCCTAGAAAGCCCGACTTGAGGAAGGCTGGGGCCTACAGAGGCTGCCGGAAGCTGGGCAGGAGCTGGGCCAAACGTGGTTGTTGCAAGGCAGGAGGTGGGCCTGTAGATGCAGCCAGGAGGAAGAGCTGGGCCCGGAGAGGCTGACTTGGAAACGTTCTGGGCCTGGAGAGGATGCCAGAAAGCCAATGCTGGGCCTGGAAAGGCCACCAGGAGGCACCAGCTTGGCCTAAAGAGGCCACTGGGAGGCCGCAGCTGGGCCTGTACATACAGGCTGCCAAAAAGGCAGGAGCTGGGCCTGAGAGAGGCCATGATGAGGCCAAGAGCTGGGCCTGGAGGGTCCACTGGGAGGCGGAGGCTGGGCCTGGAGGGGCCTACCACAGGCAGGAGCCAGGCTTGGAGAGGCCCACGAAAGGAAGTTTTGGGCCTGGAGAGGCCGCCGGGAAGCAGGAGCTGGCCTGGGAGACTCCGTCAGAGGCATGAGCTGGGCCTAGACAGCGGGGCCAGTGCGAGGGAGGACCTGGGCCTACACTAGAGGCTAGCATGAAGCCAGAGCTGGGCCCGGAGAGGCCGCCAGAGGCATGAGCTGGGCCTCAATGAGCCAGTGTGAGGGAAGAGCTGGGCCTGTGGATGCAGCCAAGAGGCAGGCAGGAACTTGGCCTGGGGAAGCCACTGCCAGGCAACAGCGGGTCCTGGGGAGGCTGCAGGAAAGCCAGAGCTGGGCCCAGAGAGGCTACTGTCAGGTAGGAGCTGGGCCTGTGAAGGCCACCAGGAGGCAAAAGGTAGGAAAGTTCCACTTGAGGAAGCTTCGGACCTACAAAGGCAAGGCCGCCAGGAGCTGGCCAGGAGCAGAGCCAAAAGAGGCTGTCGTGAGGCAGGTCTTGGGCCTGTAGACATGGCCAGGAGGAAGAGCTGGACCTGGGGAGGTTGCCATGAGGGAAGCAGAGGCTGAACCTGGAGAGGCCAATGGGAGGCAGGAGCTGGGCCGAAGGAGGCCACTGGGAGGCAGGAACTGGCCCTGCCCTAGAGGGGCCCACATCAGGAAGATTTGCGCCTGGAGAGGCCACTGGGAGGGCAGAGCTCGGCCTGGAGAGGCTGACTTCAGGGCCATTTGGGCCTGCCGTGGCTACCGGGAGTGGCCACGGCAGCCGCTGGTGGTCCCGGTCACTGACTGGGGCCCAGTGGCTGAGGTCGCTCTGTGCGGCAGCTGGAACTGGGGCCTTCTTGCCAGCGGTGACCATGACGACTTGGAGGCACCTCTCATCCCAAAACCGACCAGAGGGCAAAGTGTTAGATACAGTTGGTGTGTCTGAGGTGCCAAAACCGAATGGAAAATATGAGACCAGGCAGCTTTTCCTTCATAGCATTTTTGGCTACCAGGGTGTTGTCCCGTTTCCCTGGCAGGCCAGACTGTATGACTCGGATGTGGCTTCTGCAGCTCCAGAAAAAGCAGAGAACACTGCTGGCCATGGCTCTAAGGAGGTAAAAGGCAAAACTCACACTTACTATCAGGTGGTGACTGATGCTCGTGACTGCCCACATATATCTTAGAGAGCTCAGACAGAAGCTGTGACCTTCTCAGCTAACCATGATGACAGCCGCGCCCTCTATGCCATCCCAGGTCTGGACTGTGTTGGCCATGAAGACATCCTCCCCTACACCTCCACTGATCAAGTTCCCATCCAACGTGAGCTCTTTGAAAGATTTCTTCTGCACGACCAGACAAAAGCACCCTGTTGGGCTTGGGAGACGTTAAGGGCCTGGCAAGAGAAGAATCAACCTGGCTGGAGCTCTCCGATGTTCACCAGGAAACAACTGAGAACATACGTGTCACTGTCATCCCCTTCTACACGGGCATGAGGGAAGCCCAGAATTCCCACGTGTACTGGTGGCGCTACTGTATCCATTTGGAGAACCTTGACAGTGACGTGGTACAGCTCCGGGAGCAGCACTGGAGGATATTCAGTCTCTCCTGCACCTTGGAGACAGTGCAAGGCCAAGGGGTAGTGGGCAGGGAACTGGTGTCATCCAAGGAACAGCCCGCGTTCCTGTATAGCAACCACGTCTCACTGCAGGCTTCTAGTGGGCACATGTGGGGCACATTCTACTTCAAAAGACCTGATGGCTCCCACTTTGATGTTTGGATCCCTCCCTTCTCCCTGGAAAGCAATAAAGCTGGGAAGATACCACCCTCGGGCCTTCACTAGTAGGCCAGCTGAGGCCCTAAGTGGCTAGGCTCGATCAGCAGAAAGAACAACTCTCATCCCACAGTTGCTGTTAAACTCTTCTCCCTCCCCAATCACAGGCCACAGTGGGTCTCTTAATTTGACTGTGGGGTTCTTTCTGCGGGGAGGGGTGCTATAACTTTTCTTCAGAAGACCCATGTGGGACTCCCCCAAGGCTGGCCTTCTCATAAGCCTCCTCATGGCCTACACCATGTTCCAGTAAACTTCTCCACCAAGGAACTGTGTTCAGCTGCCACAGGCCTGGAGGACTTTCCTGACCTGTCATGTGAGGTTTGACCAGTAAACCAGTACATGCTTGACCACCCTCACCATTTCTGCCTCCGGAGTCTCAGGCTCCCTTTCTGACCCAGTGGGCGCCCTTGATTGCTTTCTCTGCTGCCCTTCCAGGGAGCTACCCCTGATAGGGCATGTGCCTATTTCCCTCTCAGCCTGGAGGCTGGCTGGACATCTCCCAGGGTCACTGTGCCTCTCAGCTAGTTAACGGGGTGGGGGTGGTGGGCGTTGGACTGCGCTCTTGTTCACTTTATCTTCTGCCAAATGCAGAGAGGGAAGCCAGTGTCAGGGTTGGAGTGGCCTGGCTCTTAGCACTGACCAACCATTAACATCTCTGGCCTTGCTGGGCCCAGGAGAGGAGTGAGTCAAGCCAGTCGGGTTTCCTGGAGCAAGAGGTGTGCCAATCCTGAGTGTGAGTCTGCCAAGCATCCAGACCACAAAGGCAGGAATGCGGCTCGAGGAGCAGCTTTAGTTATGGCTGATGACTAAGCCAAGCTACTTCCTGAGCCTCTCTCAGGTGTCCACGAGCCAGAGACAAATCGTGCTGCATCTTGCCCCAATTCTTAGGATCTCTTCTCCACCACTGCAGTGATTGTTAGAGGTCATTTTCTTGACTTAATATTAAATCACAGTTCTAGCCCTTAAAAAAAAATTCCTGACCTCAAATTCCTGACCTCAGGTGATCCACCTGCCTCTGCCTCCCAAAGATCTGGGATTACAGGCGTGAGCCACTGAGCATGGCTAGAAATCAGCCCTTTTGAAAGACTCACTCCCCACCTGGTATCAACCAACTGCCTGATGCCCCTCTCACCACGACTGGTGGAAGGTGTCCAGGTTCTTGGCATTTTGAGAAAAGAATTGAACAAAATGCACAAATGAAGCAGCGAAAGCAAAAGCAGGGATTTATTGAGAACAAAAGTATAGTCTGCAGTGTGGGAGCAGGCTCCAGCACAGAGGAGGCTCAAGAGCCCCACATACAGAATTTTTGGGGGTTTAAATTCTTTAGAGGTTTCCCATTGGTTACTTGTCAGATATGCTATGTAAACGAAGAGAACGAAGCCAGAGTCATTTACTCAGAATGCGCCCTATTGTAAATGGAGAGGATGTTACTTGGTGTGTGATCTACTTAAGTAGAGGGGATGAATGTGAACTTACAGAGTGTAAATGGCGTGAATAGAGAGGATGAAGTGAAGTGACAGAGTCACTCACTTTCCTGTCATTGCTGACATGCTTTCATCTAGTTCCTGCTCCTTTAGTTGGAGGAATCGGCATGCATCGGCCTTATGTTCCCTGCCTTCATGCCCCATTCTTCCGCCTTACCCCACTCCCTTGCTTTTGGCATGAATAACCAGGATTCCTTCCTGTTAAGAGACCACTGGCCATAAACTGGTTCTGGCCAGTGTAAGAGGCTGTGCAATGCGGCTTTTCGTGTCCTCTGCTTCACCTTCTGATGCCAGAGGCTTGAGAACTCCACCCTCAGATCATGCTAATGCCACCATTTTAAAAACATGCATCCCACGGAGAGGAATGAAGCTCAGCTGTGCATGGTACATCTCTCCTTTCATAAATATTCATGACCCCTCCCATGGCCTATTAAATGTGTATATTTGGCCACTCTGCTCAGCATGAATTTCTGTTCCCTTTGCCCCTCCCCTGAGGACTCTCTGTGGCTTCTGACAAGAGGCTACCCTTCTCAGCTTGTCAGAATGACCACGCTGCAGGCTGCAGGCAACCCCTTATGAGAAATGATGTGATCCTTTCCAATGTGAACATTGTTGTTTTTTGGTCAAAAATATTCAAACCTAACAGATTAAAATGATACCTGAGAGATAATATTGCCTCATAATACTTATAAAAAGATCTTTCATTAAACAAAGTGCAATTTGCATGTCTCTATTTTAAAAATAAGTGTCACTTTATCATAACTTTTATACTTTTTTATTCATTCTTATACACGTGATTCCACTCACCAACAAAATGATAAAGTTGTGAGAGGTGTAACTTAATAACACGATCAATTCCTATTCTTTTTCCACCCCAATGAGAAAATAATGTAAGAAATTGGGCCATATAAGAAATAGAATGTGATAAATTGGCAATATCTTTCCTTCACCTGCTCTGTTAGAATCCACAGCACAGTACTAACTGCCTTTTAAAAAAAGATATCTGCCATATAATTTGTTTGTTAAAGTTTTATCAATACAAGTTTATCAATAGATACAGTTCTCTGGAAATAGTATCTGTTTCCTTAGAAGGTATTTGCTACAAATCTATCATTACTGGGAGTCGTTACTATTAATGATATTGATAAGAATATCTAATACATAAAACAATCACTGCATTACCAAGTGCTTTGTATACATTAATTTGTTTAATCTTCACAATATAAACTAGTATCCTCATTATACAGATTTTTAAAAATCCTGGCTTAAAAAGGTTAAATAAGTTGTTCTGAATCACATTGCTTGTATGTGGAAGAACCTCCAGGGTCTACACCACTCCTTTGAGTGGCCATTGGATGTTCATGGAAGGCCCTCTGGCCCACAGTTCTACAGTTAGGATTCTATTGTGTGACTCATACTGGGAACATTGCACTGACTATGTTACAGTGGATTTTTCTGAATCGGTAAATTTCAACAAAGTAGTTAGATATTTCCCTTTCAAATTGTAGCCTAGTCTACCTCATTCAGCCCCTGTTGCTGTTATAACAAATTACCTGGGAGGCTCAAGGGGCAAATTTCTTTCTTACCTCTTCCAATGTGTGGTGGCTGTCAGCGTTCCGTGGCTCATAACCATACCTCTTTCTATTCTGTCTTCACATTGCCTTCTCTGTATCTGTCTTCTCCATGTGTCTATTTTGTAAGCGTCCTTGTGATTGCATTTAGAATCTACTTAGATAATCCAAGATGATCTCCTCTCCATCCTTAATTTAATCATATCTTTTGCTATATAAGGTAATATTCATTCTTTTGCTATGTAAGGGATCCAGGGACTAGGAGATGGACAAGCCATTTGGGGCCACCATTCAACCCACTATGTCTACCAAATGCAGAAATGCTCTCTTTAAATTCATAGTTCTATATAATAAATTACCTACCTGTTACACATGTGAGGCAATAAAATATATAAGTTTTGTGCATAATAAATTACCAATTCTGAGGACTGCCTAGTTAGTCTGAGCCACAGTTTTAGAATGAACCTACTCTTTGCAGACATAAAATCCTTTAGGTTTTCATATACACTGTATTGTACAGTTTTCTGCTGTATACGTAGTTGCTTCTCTCTCAAAAAACATGAAGCATCTAAGTAGAGAGGGTTCCTAGGAGGAAACCAGTCGCCCAAATATACAAATGAGATAACCCAAATCACATGACTATGGTAACAGAGTTGCTGTAGAATTCAAGAGGTGTGACTCCCATTCCCCAGCTTTTCCTTATATATATTTTCTTTCCTTTTATCTAATGCACCAAAGGTATTATTCATTTGTTTCTTCAATCAACACATATTTGTTCAGAGCCCATGAAATATTGGGTACTACATTATGATGATCTAGAGTATATCAAAATTATAAAATGTTTTACTATTGAAAAATTGTTGGTTATTTGTCAGCTTATATTCCAGTGCTCACTTCTTTAAGAAATCCTATGCTTCTGTTGGTCAATTTCATAAGAAGAAAGAAAAATGGAAAACCCCAGTAGAGGTTTTCTTGCTCCTCTAGGTTTTCTCCTTTCTTTCTATATTAGGAGCAAGACTTTTTTCTTATTCTGAAAACCCCGAAACTAAATGCCATTTTCTTTCATGGCTGATCACCTGCCTACATCCTTACTCTAGGAAACTCCAGAGACAGATGTGTGCTCTGCATTCACATAGTAAGTTTCACATCGATTCACTGCCACTGGAATGAGGGGCTTGAGTTGTCCTTTACTCAGAAGTCATGAAGGATTTGTTCAGAGTCATCTGTACTTTGTTCTTGACTCCACTTGAAATTTATCCACCAGGTTGCAAGATGGTGGTTGGCCAATTAGAACAGGAGAAAGTCATTGGGGCTGTTATCAACAGGCCATTTGGATTGGAAATAATGTAATGATTGGGCCTAGTTAGCAAAGGATTGGCCAGTTGATCTATGAAGCCCAGGAAAGTTTCCTATATTATTATCAGCCTAATAATGTATTGAAATAAAATAAAATTTTATTTCAATAAATAAACATAGGCAAGAACCACCTCTTAGGTTTGCTGGCTAAGATGGCAATACCTGATCCAACTTGCTACGTTCAGGTGCTTAATAAGGATTACTATCCCAGAAGCAGGGTAAAAGTACATATCAATAAATATCTGCCAAATACCATGTTGTAAGTAAATGTTTACAAGTCCGCCTCCTCCTTTAGACTCTACAGTCCTTAGGGACATAAGCTGTGTATTTCCCCTATTGGTTTCCTTTGTGCTAACATAGGACCACAGGAAGCACTCACTAAATGCTTATCTTTGTTAAATTCAGTCCACCTGTACTGTGGGGGCAGATATATGACAGGTTTCTTTCCCATGGATCATTTATTCTGTTTCCACTGAAGGAAATATTAGTCTTGGCCTGAATATTTTCTCTTCATCAGAATACTATTAAAGTAATAGAAGAATATGCCATATGAAATGTAGTTATTTAGGACTGAAAAGCTTACTCATTCTAATTCTTTTACCTGTCATATAGTTTGACCTAGCTGCTTGTAATATTATGGCTCTTCCAAGAAAGAAATAGAAACAGTGTATGCACATATTTGCATGCTGTATGTGTATGTGTGTGTGCATACATGGCTGTGTGTGGACATGGTGTGTATGCGCATGCATGTATGGTGTGTGTGTGAGCACAAAGAAGTATAGCAAATTCATATGGATTTGTAAAAGACTAACAAAATCCATCTTTAGTTACTTTTCCACTTTTTTCTTATATGAAGGAGCACCAGGATGAATCATCTGCAGTGGCTGAGGACTATTGATTACGTTTGATAGGAAGGACATGACACCACTCATGTGAGTTCTTTTGAATGTTATTTATTATGAGAGTCATTACTGTGTTCCAATGCTCTGGTGTCTGTCATCTGCAACAAAAATTCAAATGCAGCCTCAATGGATGCTTTCTTAGACATCTAATTAGACCACGTGACGTGGCAGCATGTCGGGAAGATGATCAATGGGAAGAACTCTAGGATAAATTACTTCTGCTTGAAAAACATTCATATTGCATACCTGGGTAAAAACGTAATGGAAGAAATCAATGATAAAAATAATGATTGCCTCAGATTGTTTATAATGAATTCAGTATCTTTTTATTTGCTAAATTGGTGAGCAAACTGGAAAGATAGGTTGAGAGGAGAAATAGAGTACATGAAGGTTTAAGGATGATCGAATGAACTGATTTTCTTCTTTAAGTTGATGTTTTGAATGAACATAAAATTAAATGAATTATGTTAAAATATACTGATACATATCCACAAACAGAAAATACCCACCCACCCATATCAAGACACTGAACATTAACATCATCTCAGACCCCTGCCGTCGGGCCCCTTTCAAGCTGCCATCCCCTACCTTCCATCTCATAAGACTGACTTGACTTCTAATCTCATACATTTATTTTGAAGCTGGCATTATTTTGGTGAAGGGAGGGGATAAATGCAGGCAGAGTAAAAGGATGAAATAAGTATTCAGATTATTCAGGATCAAAAATCCTCTAGAGAACAACAACAAAAAAAAATGGGGAATAGTGAGTTGGTGTTGGTTTTGGTGAAGCAGCAGAAATGGAAATAGTTGGCAAAGAAGAAAACTAATCTATATACAAATAATATAAAATGATTTTTTTAGGGATCATATTTAAAACCACAGTTTGATTATTTTGAAAGTCATTTTATGAGCGCATATGTAGCCTTCTCGACAGATTAGAAGTATTTCAGATATGAAGACTGCTAGAATCGTTCATAGTAATTTTTCCAAAAAGCATTTGGTTAGTGCTAATATTTAAAATCACAGGCCGGGCATGGTGGCTTACGCCTGTAATCCCAGCACTATGGGAGGCCGAGGCAGGCAGATCACCTGAGGTCCGAAATTCAAGACCAGCCTGGCCAACATGGTGAAACCCCGTCCCTACTAAAAATACAAAAATTAGTGCAGCATGGTGGCAGGTGCTTGTAATCCCAGATACTTGGGAGTCTGGGCCAGGAGAATTGCTTGAACCCAGGAGGTGAAGGTTTCAGTGAGCCAAGATTGTGCCATTGCACTCCAGCCTGGGTGACAGGGAGAGACTCTGTCTCAAAATGAATAAATAAATAATAAAAATCACAGAATAGTATATTAAATAAGGCCATGAAGAAAAACATTTAGGGATAGACAGACAAAACATGTTATTTGACCTCCAACAGTGGTTGTACAATGGACATGAATGACACCTATTCTCAAACAGAGCACCTGAACATAGATGTGCCCTGGCCATGGGTGCTGAGGAGGAAGTTGGCTGCTGGAGACCTTCTACAGGAGACAGTAAAAGAGTTTTAGAGAGAAGGATACAATTGGAATTGAGGTTTCACTGCTGTGAGAAGTAAGCAGTGATAAATAGTAACAATTTCAGAATGGGGAGATTCAAAACAGATTTGAAAATCAGCATTCTTGCCAAATGAAGCTTCTGTGGAATGGAGATGGTGGAAGTTAGGAGAGGGTTGGCCTGAAAGATCTAACCATAGCAGGTGTATGAGAACCATCTACGCTTGCCTAATAAGCATAAAGGGATGTAATGCAACTTACGCAGTGAGACATCACATATGTGCACTGTTCCTTTTCTTTCAAAGAATGTACTCAGGACTTTTAAAAACTAGCAGCTTTGTATCATTTAATTGTATGATGATCTTTGTGGCAAGATCATCATACAATTAAATAGGAATATTGAAACATTTTTGGTAACTGAATGCTCATTTGAAGCATTCTTGGCATTTATCTTAATGTAATCTAAGCTTTTTCCAAAAGCAGTGCCAGTTAATGCAATTTTTAAAAGTACCAAACACAGCCATTGTCACTGCCCCTGCGGTACAAAAGAAACATATCTGCAGATGATTTAGCAAAACAGCCAGTGTTGTCTGACGACTCTGCATTCTGGGTCTCAGTATCTGGGCAATAAACTTGTCAGACATGTTATCTCCTTGATTCCAGCTGGTGTTTTATTGCCCATCTTCAGGGAAGAAAATTACTGGGGAAAAACATAAGCAGCATTGCGTGCTGCCAACCACAAAAGGCCCTGCCAAGTCCACAATCAATAATATGCCAATTTGTTTTTAAATGGTTTTTGTACTGATTGTGTTAAAAGGTCTGTCAATGTGTATGGCTTTTCCACACTGTGGTCTGAATTATATGTGATGGTGACAGTTGGTTAGCAGTGGGATATCAGTATGTCTAAGTTTCCAAGAGAAGATTATGAGGCTAGATGCATTCCCATGGCAGGTTTGCATCTGCACATGGTGTGCCCCTTAGAGTCAGAAGGAACGCAGAGTTCACTGGAGCATCAAGGGAAAAGGATATGGCACAATGGGAGAGGCTGTGTCTTCAAATCCGCAATTCTACATCTAAAAATGTCACCTCGCCTGTTAAAATGGATTGACAAATGACAAGTGCAAACAATCAAATGTAAAAGTTGATAGGCTGGATTGATGGTAGAAATGAGTCAGTATCTCCCTAAACTTATTACAACTGTCTCAAGTACAATAGGAAACATACTAGGCTTTCCTTCCAAAAAATGATGATGCTTGTTTTTCTACATCACACTTTTTCTGTGATACCCAGAAAATGCTTAAAGATCGACTTCACACATAGAAATATAAACTGCACTTTTGAAAATTTGAAATGGAAATTATGTCTTAAAATCGATTCTTGCTGTAACAAATGGAAAACCAGTCATCTTATCTTGTTTGTACATAAACATAAGCAAAACCACTTTTAAGCCCAAACTCTTACTGGAAATTGTATTTTATAGAAATATAATTTTTATATCAAGTAGTATATCAGAGTTCAGTCAGAGAAGAACCACTAAGGAGTATATAATATAACATGTATTAATATATACACTACTGATTATATAATAATAGTACATAAGATACAAAGACAGATGATGTGTAATATGTATGTAAAGGGATTTATTCGACGGACTTGAACTCACACAGCTGTGAGAGCTGGTTAAGGAGTCTTGGTGAGGCTGCTGTCTTCATGCGTGATATGGACCTTGACTTTTCCAGGGAAGGCAGTTGAGAAGGACCGATACATAGAGAGAGACAAGATGGAGCTGGAACCTACATATATGAGTTGGAACCCATGAGGATGACCTGGACCCTGGGTCAGTCTCTTGGTAACTCGAACTTGGTCCTTAATGAGAAAATGGGGCTCTCTCAGAGAACTAAAACATATACCTCAACCAAAACATGAAGAGGCTAAGGGAGAAACCAGGGCAAGGCAGGGCATCTGCAGGCCCAGCTGCTGCCCATTCCAAAGAGATGGGCCAGCAGGGCAGCAAAAACATGTGGGCAACAGAGTTACCTGGTGCACATATGGATCCCGTTTCTCTCCCACCTTCCAAATATTGCATGAAATGTCTTTTATTCTGCCACAATAAGAAAGATACTGGGATGGGAATTCTAGATACCATAGCTTAGTCTAGTCAAGGTGACACATGGCAAAGCCACCACAAAGTTATCACAACCATCTCATGTGCAATAGAAAACATACTAGACTTTTCTTCCAAAAAAGGATGATGCTTGTTTTTCTTCGATATCCAGTAATACTGAGATATAAAGCTTAACTACTATTAACATACCTGGTAGAGGAATAGGAGAGAGGATGATAAAAATTGTTAATAACTGCAAACATATTAATATCAAATTAAGGAAAATGTTCATAACTAGTTCTCATTTCTGTAAATGGTCATGTGGTCATAGCTAGGACTGATGACTTCCTCCTTCCACTTCCCATTCTGTATCTCCTTTGCCTCCAGCAAGCCCTGGGTTTAAATGTAGGATGACTTAAAACTTCTTCCTGAAGAAGTCTTTCCTGTATTAGATTGTTGTAGTCTTTTCATGAACTTAAGTCACAGGACATAAGTATATTAAAAGGTACCCTATATTTATCAGATCAATAGCTTCATACTAGGAGCCAGCGGTTGTGTTGATTTGCTTCTACAATAAAACCACATCTGAAAAAGCAGCTAAAATTGGAGTCACAAGTTTTTGGTATAACTACAATTCTACAAAATTATAGAAAAAGTATAAAAAATGGGATTTATTTGTCTTTTGCCCAGGCCAAGTAAATGAGTTAAATGGGAATGTGCTAGGAATCACCAGCCCTATATATTTCCAGTCCTCAGTGGTGGAGGTAATCTCTGTTATCTCTTGAAATGTGATATGACTTTTTGTTATTATTTAGGTAGACAGAGGCAGTTCCAGTGGCTTCTAAGTAGTCTTTCCTACCATAATCACCCTTACTCCACAGGCAAAAATAAAAAATGAGAGTGGTTTATTGAGGCAGTGGTGCCTTAAGATCTCTCATGAAATTACAGTCAAGATATTGATAGGGACTTCAGTCAAATGAAGGCTGGACTGGGGCTGGAGGATCTGCTATAGTCAAGATAATGAAGAAATGATTAAAGGATCAACATAGGTCAATGGAGTGATAGAGTCCAGAAATAAACCTACATGTATATGATCACACAATTTTTGACAAATGTGCCAATGAATTCAATAGGAAAAAGCAGTGGTATTGAAACAATTGGGTATACATATGGAAGAAAAGTTAGCTTCAACCCTTACATTACATCAGACTCCAAAATTAATATGTTACATAAACCTAAATGTAAAGGCTAAAACTATAAAACTTCTAGGAGAAATAAAATATTTATAATTTTTCTATAGGCAAATATTGCTTAGGACACAACAAGCATTAACTATTAAGGAAAAATTGGTAAACTAGACTTTAGCAAAATCAAAGACACTTTTTAAGAAAAGGAAAATGAAAGCCTCAGAATGGGAGAAAATACGTACAATGCATATATCTAAAAAAGGCCTTGTATGCAGAACATATAGCGATTTGGTAAACCTCAATATGAAGTATCAAAAACCCTTGAAGAAGTATAAAACATTTGAACAGACTTTTACACAAGAAATGAATGGCAAATACGCTTATAAAAAGATATTGAGCATCTTTTCAAGAAAATGTGCATGAGATACCACTACACATCCATTAGAATGAATAAAATTTAAAAGACTGACAGTAGCAATGTTAGTGATGATGTGTTACAACTGCAGCTCTTAGCCATCGGTGGGAATGAAAGATGCTAAATCACTTTGAAAATAATTTGGCAGTTTCTTAAGAAGCTAAGCATACACCTCAGATGCAACCCAGTCTTTTCATTCCTGTGTATTTAGTCAAGGAATAAAATTTAACAACATGTAATGACTTGTATACAAATATTTATAGTAGCATTATTTACAATAGCCAAAAACTAGAAACGACTCAAATGTCCATCACACACTCTCTCCCATTTGCCTCATTCACTCTATTGATTGTTTTGCTGTGCAGGAACTTTTAGCTCAATGCAATCCCATTTGTCTATTTTTGCTTTTG
This sequence comes from Plecturocebus donacophilus, assembly GCA_004027715.1. Taxonomy (NCBI): domain Eukaryota; kingdom Metazoa; phylum Chordata; class Mammalia; order Primates; family Pitheciidae; genus Plecturocebus; species Plecturocebus donacophilus. The sequence goes on along the minus strand of PVKP010027296.1, from coordinate 7,348 downwards.
TTGCCAGTGCTTTTGAGGTTTTTATCTAAAAAAGCTTTGCCCAGACTAATGTCCTGTATTTTCCCCAATATTTTATTCCAGTAGTTTCACAGTTTCAGATTTTGCATTTAAGTCTTTAATCCATTTTGAGTTGATTTTTGTATATGGTGAATGATAAGGACATAGTTCATTTTCTTCTGCAAATGGATATACAGTTTTCCCTGCAGTGTTTATTAAAGAGTCTGTCCTTTCTCCAATTTATGTTCTTGATGCTTGTGTCAACCAGTGAATGGATAGACAAAGTTGGTATATCCATACAATAGATATGACTCAGAAATAAAAAGGAATAAATTACTGATACAGCGATGATATGGAGAAATAGCAGAATCATTATGCAGAGTGAAAGAAGCAAATACAAAATAGTATGCATTATATGATTCTGTATATATTGAATTTTAGAAAATAAAAACTAATTTATAGTGACATAAACAGATAAGTTGTTGCCTAGTGCCAGGAACTGAGATAGAGATGATTGTGAAGGAGCATAACTTCCTTTCTTTCCTTCCTTCCTCCCTCCCTCCCTCCCTCCCTTCTTTCCTTCCTTTCTTGCTTCCTTCCTTCCTTTCTTTTAAAACCACTGTACACATTGTCTACTTGCATGCCCTGCACAGAAGAAACTCTTACTAGGTTTCGTGTATAAATGAATGAATGATTAGTCATATGTGTTACATATAAATATACACATATGTATACATATTGTAAATAATTATATGTATATACTGATTGGTATTCTATTATCAGTTTTCTGTAATTGTTTTTGTGTAACTGCTTTATCTCTATGTGATACATGCTTTTCTTTTACTAATTACATATATTTTACTACATATTTGCAAAGTTAGCTACTTTCATAGAACTACTTTTTGAGAGAAAATTAATCAGTTTCCCCTTTTCTGTAGCATTACCTTCCAGCTTATTTTAATGAGCTTGATAATTTTTATGGATTTTCTGCAAGTACAGCAGAGTCCAATTTTTCATTATTGTACTTTTCAGTCATTTGAAGTTAGTATAAAATTAAACTGTCGAGAAATCAAAGTACACTGACAATCTTAAAGCCAACAGTGAACAAAATTATTGCAACTAATTCATCTTTCTTTAGTTCTTGACTTGCCAGTTGATATTTCAGAATGAATTATTCATTTATTTGTTCAAATTTAAAGTCCAGTCATGAGATTTTAATATGTCAATTGTCACATTTAGTTCTCCCTAAAACAATATTGAATATTTCGTAGCTTTTTGAAGTCAAAGGATCTTCCAGAAAAAATGAGCAGCTGTCAAAAATGAACAGCTATTATTTATAACTGTGCCAAAAAAGTTATCTCATTTCTTTCCTGAGTTATTTCAAGATACCAGGAATGATGGATAACAGACAGAACGACAGGCAAAGAGTACAATTAACATCTTCACCTGTTCAAGCTGGTTAACCCCAGTGAAATCCAGGATTTTCTTTTTCATCTGCATCTAAAAAGCTCCTGTTAGCTCAAATTACTTTTGTGATTCCTTCATCTGATTAAGAGTAAATAAAGGATATTGCCTCACATAATTATTTTGAAATCTTGGATTAGATTTTATGACTACTTTCTGTATAAATATTTGTGAGAAGTTATTAGGGGGCTCAAATGTCTTTAAATGAATGCAAAAATACCACTTAACAATATAAGTAATTAAATCCTATGAAATCTATGTATAAAATCAGAACTAAAATAGGCTTTCTAAACTGTATTAATACTCTTGTCAATATGCTTGTGTTAGACACCCATAGCCAATTGACTGTTTGACGTTGACACTTAAATGGCTTACAGATCTGTTACTGGATATAACTTTCAAATTTTCAGTCACCCTATTTTTCTCACATTGGCTGCCTTCATAAACCTGTCAGGTTTATGCAGCCAGAAATCTTGGGTTGTCTTTGATTCTTCTCTTTCCCTCTGTCTTGCTGTACCTCAGTCACATCTAAGTGACAAGTGTCTCTCTTGTTCTACTTCTCTGAGCTGCACAGCCACCCCTAACCCAGCTCTGGCTGCTACTCCTGGCCTTGCTACTCCCCTTCTTGCTTCCCCAGAGCCATCTCTACCCAGTGACCACATTCTAAAAAGTAAATCAGATGATGTCACTCCTCTGCTTCCGTTGCTCTTGGGGAAAGAAAGTCCGGATGTATGATGCCCTGCATGATCTGGTTCTTACCTTTCTGTCCATTTTCTCTCATACCCTTCACCCCTTGCACACACTGCCTCCAATCAGCTTCTCAAACAAAAGTCCTTTCCACCCTTGAGGCCTTTGTGTTTGTTTCCTTTACCTAGAATTTTCCCTAGACTTTGTATGGCTGGTCCTTCTCTTACTTGAATGTCAGATTAAAAGAGGCAAGGGTGAAACGTAGAAGGGAATGGTGGAGCAAAGACCATATGTTAGCTAGTGTGCTAGGCAGGCAAGATTTGTATGTGTATGTGCATATTGTGTGTGTGTGTGTGTGTGTGTGTGTGTGTGTGTGTATATATATATATATATATATATATATATATATATATATCATAGCATAGTCTACTATTCCATCCTCTATTAATGAATGCAGGAATGAAAATCAGTATACATTGCCAAAAGACTTTTTTGGACTGCACTTTGAAACAAAAACATTTTCTTGTTTTGATTAAAACATATTCACTTAGCTAGGAAAATGTGAGTCTACTAGCCAATTAAAATTTTCTTGCATAAAGTACAAGACATTACTTCTTGATGATATAGCCCAAGGTACAGTAAGAATCATAGATGGATATTCTGTTCACTCATTCTTGCAACAAATACAGCTTATACATCTATAATACATCAATCTTATGCATATGTTTAATATATTTATTTACTTAAGAAACATTCCCAATAATCTAGGCATGTTAAATTGGTTTTCATATCAGACAGTTTTAAGGATTCTAAAATAGAACACATCTATGCATAAATAGTGAATCTTATTTAATGCAAATAAATTATAGACATTTTAAAATAAAATATTGAAATGATACAATCATTAAGTGGAGTGAAAATAGTATTTGGATTTTATTTTTTAATTTCTTTTCTGTTTTTTTTTGAGACAGAGTCTTGCTCTGTCACCAGGCTGGAGTGCAGTGGTGTGATTTTGGCTCACTGCAACCTCCAATTCCCTGGTTCAAGCTATTCTGCCTCAGCCTCCTAAGTAGCTGGGATTACAGGCATGCGCCACCACACCCAGCTAATTTTTTTGTGTCTTTAGTAGAGACAGGGTTTCACCATGTTAGCCAGGATGGGTTCGATCTCCTGATCTTGTGATCTCCCCACCTTGGTCTCCCAAGGTGCTGGGATTACAGACATGAGCCACCGTGCCTGGCTAGTACTTGATTTTAAATGTAAAATTTGTGTCTTAAAACAATCTGTGTAAACTATATACTTACATGTGGCGAATTTTTAACATTTAATTACTCTTAGATACATTTTATATAAATTTTCCAACATAATAATAAACTTCATAAATATTGGTCAGGTATATGTAAATTGAGTCAGGTAAACTTAATTTGATATGTTACTGTAACTGGTCTCTAAATAAAATTGTGAAACACTGTGTTTACCAAATTATATTCTTTAACCTTAGAGAAAAATGATTTATTTCCTGATCTGAATTTCTAAATAATAATTAGAGGTGGCTTTATTATGAATTTAATAAATGTTAAATTATGCATAATTATAGAGCCAAGGTCAGGGACAACTTCAGAAATATTTTCTTCCCAAAAACAGAGGCAGCCATCCTATTGGAGATGGTAGAATAAAGATATTGCATCCCTCTTCTTCATGAAAGTAAACAGAAGATATGGAGAATGACTGCTGAGTGCGGTGGCAATTAAGCCATGAAGACATCGGAGAGATAGAGCCTATAGAAGCAGAGCCTTCTGAAGCAGGTGGCTACACTGTGCACTAAAGCAAATCACCTCTGGTTTGTAACCTGAGTACCAGGGAGTACTATGGCTGTTGGAATATTCGTGATCCGGCAAAAGATCTGGGTCTAAAAATCTTAAAGACAAGACATAAGACATTCTGTTTTTGTTTTTCTTTTTTTTCCAAAAAGTACACTGTCTATGTGATAAGGGAATGCAAAAAAGAATTAGTGGCAAATAATCTAGTAGCTTCAGATTTTGGCAATTAAAAAGAGGCTTTGTTTTCACTCCTAGACGTACACATGTGCACATGTGGGCACATGCAGAAAGTTCAGAAAAACTAGTTTCACATAAAAATGAGCAACAGAAAACTTTCAAAATGAAAACCTATATAAAATTATTATAAGAAAATAAGAGAACAAGGATCAGAATAGTTTCTTACAGTCAGAAGCATGCCAGAAAGCTGTCTTCACAAAACTAATCAAAACTGGAACCTACTCTTCCATACATAGCTAAAATATGTTCAGAAATGCTACAAGATATGTTCAGTGCTTACTCTTCATCTGAGAATGTGGGGACCATCACTAACCAATCCTATCTTGGCTCATCCAATTCTAAATATTTGAGTCTGTCCCTTGAAATATGCTAACCCTAGTACCAACTCTGGTATTTCTGAAAATGTCCTTTGGCAAGTAGCAGAAATACAACCCAAATGAAATTGCATTAAAAAAAGAATTTCGTGACTCATAGCTAAAAAAGAAATGTGAATCTAATGGCTCATGCATGATTTGAACTGGAAGCTCAAATGATGTCTTGCCAAGATGAACTTTTCTATCTTTGAGGCCAACTTTTCACCCTATCAGGTGTATAATGAGGCCAGGACTTGCTGGATAATAAGAGAGAGGGTTACCAATAGCTACAGCATTAGTGTTTACCATGTCTTAAACCTTAGGCAAGTGTCTGCATTTCTTTCTCCATGGCTGCAGTGAAGATCATGGTTACTCTGGTTTGCCCAGAATGGTTCTCATAACCACCCTGACTCAATTACTCGAGAGACAAACACTCTATGTTACCTGATTCAATTCCTACAGACCTAACCCAGATCCGCACCCACTTGGGCCCTGGGGGTTGCTGGTGTATTTCCAGCAGGATTACGTGGATGAAGAGTGGAGATGGATTGGTTTTTAAAAGAATGTGAAATTTTGTTCCCAGAAGAAGGGAGAAAAAATGCTGGAGAAAGAAGTAATCATAAAATTCCTCTATGAAATATCAAGATGAAAGAAGTATCAACATATTTTTACACACTTTTTACAACTTTGCAAACTTTTACAGGATTATCATTTTGTAGTGAAGAATCCAAATGGAATTTCTGTTTGAAATGGTTTGGCTGTGTCCCCACCTAAACCTCAAATTGTAGCTCCCATAATCCCCACGTCATGGGAGAGACCCAGTGGGAGATAATTGAATCATGGGGACAGGTCTTTCCCTAGCTGTTCTCATGATAGTGAATAAGTCTCACAAGATCTTATGGTTTTATAAAAGGGAGTTTCCCTGCACGTGCTCTCTCTTGCCTGCTGCCATGTAACACAGTGCCTTTCTCCTCCTTTGCCTTCTGCCATGATTGTGGGGCCTCCCCAGCCATGTGGAACTGTGAGTTCATGAAACCTCTTTTTCTTTATAAATTACCCAGTTTCAGATAAGTCTTTATTAGTAGTGTGAGAACAGACTAATACATAGCTTCTGCACAGATTGTCAGTGAAACACACACACACACACACACACACACACACACACTGAAGACATATATAAAAAGAAGTGTTGGTCTCCATCCCAGTTAGTCCTGTTTCATTGGCACTTTTTGACAACTGGTTTAGAGCTCCAACATGCAAACTAATATATTCATTTATGTATTTCCAATACAAAATGAAATATACATCTGGGAGTCATTTGATCCATTTAGATACTATATTGGATTAGTGTTTTAATAAAAGTGTATCAGGGTTTTTTTGGCTAAAATTTACTTAAGGGTATTTATCCACATTTCAAATTAATTGCCACATTCCCTCTGACCTTCATGCTTCATACACAGGCATTTCACAGCTGCATTAGTGATGACTCCTGAATACTTCCGGAAACTCATGGCTGGGTAGAAAGAGGGACAACAGGAGCTCATTGGAAGGGCTCCCATTTGTCTTCTGAGGTCTTTGTAAGAACATGCAGGTTTATCTTCGAGGCATTTTAATTACAATGAGCAAGTTTTCCAGTTGCCATAATTTAATTCCCAGTCACTCTTCTGCAACAGATCTATTTTTTTTAAAAAAAAAGCTATAAATAAGGAAAATGTTTTAAGTGTTAGAAGACAATTATGATAGTAATTTGTCTTTCTTAAAATTCATAACTTAAAATTAATTTATGTCTGAGTTATAGCTAGTGCCTAAGACTTCAGGTAGTATTATGGAGTTGTAAAATTATAATCATTTATGGACATTTTTTTAATAGTTCAATCCTGTTGACAGTTTGAGATAAGAATTAGAAGTGTTTTCAGATGAAACTGCTGGTCAGCTTCAAGATATCTGTTGAAAATGATGGAGTCATTCAAATACAGTCTAGGAAATCACTGAAGCCTGGAGAGAGTGTTAAAGTAAATGGACTGGATAAGTTAATAGATGGGATCTTGGTCAGAGTTAGGGAGCTGGGGTTTCTAGACCCAGGTTTACCATTTTACATGGTTAGAATTTAATGTCCCCAAGCTCTAAAGTGCACATCTAACACACACAGTTCATAAATATTAACTGTCTCTAACTCCCTCTCAGCGAACCAATGAGGATTAAAAAATAACATATGTAAAAGCTCAAAAGAGAAGAAATTGTGTAAACCAAAGTTAACCAACTAATTTATGAATTCTGAGATTTATGTTCACTCAAAGTTTTACTAAATGATAGATAAAAACACTAGGACGGTCTTGTTTGTTTGTTTTACAAAATGCCTATAAAACTTATGTCACCCCAAAGGACATAATGTCTCTTTATACTCCTCCAAATGTAGTTACATGCCTACGTAAGTCATCTTTTACCTCTAATTGAGAATGAAAAAGTAAATTTTCCTAATTAGAGGAGAGGCTATTGCATACGTCTAATCAGTAGTGACATGACTGATATATACGTGTGTATGTACATGTATGTATGTATGTATGTATGTATAGCAGCTATTCATATCAGTATTTGTGCACCCCAGAGAAGAAAGGATTAGAAGAGAGGCTATTGCATATGTCTAATCAGTAGTGACATGACTGATATATACGTGTGTATGTACATGTATGTATGTATGTATGTATGTATGTATGTGTAGCAGCTATTCATATCAGTATTTGTGCACCCCAGAGAAGAAAGAAAATGTTCCTTCCAGCTCCTCAATCATTC
>PVKP010027295.1:0-31449 GCA_004027715.1 Plecturocebus donacophilus | reverse complement strand
CTCCCCTCCCCTCCCCTCTTCTTTTGTTCTTCCTCACCAAGAAAGGGACAGGCGTTACACAAGAAAAGAAACCAATTTAGAGAGCCCCATCTATAGCAGAGGACTTTAAGATTCTCTGGACTGGGGAGCTAGAGTGGGTTAGAGAAGACTGAAGTTCTCAGTTTTTGAAACCAGCCATGATATAATGTCTCAGCATACAGCTTGCTCACGAAAAGATAAGGAATTACTTTTAAGTACTCAGTGGCAAAATTTGGTGACTCATTAATGATTATCTGCTTCTTTCTTTCTGCTCCTTCAAGGATTCACAGTTGTTACTGCTATTGCCCTGTCCAGAGTCACTCATCCTCCTTTCATCTTGTCTTTCCCAAAGCACCACACTGTAAAGTACTCCCTTCTTCCAACGTACTTCCATGTTAGTTAACAGTATTAGAAAATGCAGTCCGGGTACAATGGCTCACACCTGTAATCCCAGAACTTTGGGAGGCTGCCACGGGCGAATCATCTGAGGTCAGGAGTTCGAGAGCAGCCTTGCCAACATGGTAAAACCCTGAGACACCTGTCTCAGTGTGAGACCCTGTCTCAAAAAAAAAAAAAAAGAAAAAGAAAATGCAGGAATATCTGCTAGCAAGTTTAAGCAGAAAAGGAATTTATTTATTCATTATTTATTTATTTATTGAAACAGAATCTCACTCTGTCACCCAGGCTGGAGTGCAGTGGCACAATCTCGGCTCACTGCAAACTCTGCCTCCCGGGTTTAAGTGATTTTCCCTCCTCAGCCTCCCAAGTAGCTGGGATAACAGGCGCCCACCACCACACCCGGCTAATTTTTGTATTTTTAGTAGAAACAGGGTTTCACCATGTTTGCCAGGCTGGTCTTGAACTGCTGACCTCAAGTGATCCACCCACCTTGACCTCCCAGAGTGCTGGGATTACAGGCGTGAGCCACATTGCCCGGACAGGAATTTATTAAACACCATTAAATAATTCACAGAATTTCCTGGAAAGTGTAAAAACCAGGCTTGTAAGAGACCAAATTACATCGCAGAACACCAGGAAACCATTACTGCCTCCACTACTGACATTAATGTGAGATTCAAACACTTCTGATCGAACCTCTGTTACTGTTTCCTGGGAATCTAGATGCCCTTCCTAGACTGAGTTCCACCTGCTTCTTTATCTCTCTAGCCTTCACTTCAAAGCCTGGTGCAAATTTATCTGATTCGAGGAGTCTTACTGCAAGAGAGGTTGAGAAAGTGAGATTTGGCTTCTATTTAGTGGAGAAATCACCAAATATAACAAGAATATTCAAAGGTGCTGGGCAGCCAATTAGAATAACAAAGGTGTACTACTCTATCCCAGTTAACTTCTCAACTCCTACTGATATGAGCCAGATTTTCGCAGATGGGAGTAATTGACACCAAAGTTTGGGTGACTGATGGTTTCAACTCCACCTTGAACGCCAATGCTTTAAAAGAGGAGCTTGTTAACCCAAATAAACCCCCAGTTGTTAAAATATTTATGTGGTGGAAAACACTTTCAAAATAAGGGAACTTCTAGTATTTCTTTTATTTCTTCTTAAAAGTGGGGCCGGGTACGTGGCTCACAGCCGTAATCCCAGCACTTTGGGAGGCTGAAGGGGGAGGATCACTTGAGCTAGCCAGTTCTAGACCAGCCTGGGCAACATAGTGAGACCTCATCTCTACAAAAAATCAAGAAAATTAGCTGGGCATGGTGGCATGCACCTGTAGTCCCAGTAACTGAGGAGGTAGAGGCAGGAGAATCACTTGAACCCAAGAAGTCAAGGCTGCAAGTGAGCTGAGATTGTGCCACTGCACTCCAGCCCAGGTGACACAATGAGACACTGTCTAAAAAAAAAGGCTCTTTTTTAAAATATCACTTTATTGAGGTTTGTTTAACATACAAAAAACTGCACATAATTAATGCATATAACTTGTTAAATCTTTTATTTCTTTATTAAATACACATTTTATTGAGCTTATAATATGCCATACAATAGGTTAGGTATTGAGGAAACCTGGTCCATGCCCTAAAAATTCAATAACCTCATAAAGGATAGAGAAAAGTTAATATACATAAAGCAACATAGTAAATGCAGAAAACATATATATGCACACAGATATATATGTGTGTGTGTATATACACACACCATAGTACACATGTGCATAACACCTATGTATACATCCTATAATAATACCATGTATTATGTGCTATATATACACATAGTTTCTTTATGAACTATGTGTCAATCCTGCAAATCTCACAGCCTGAATTATCCACTAAGCATTGTCTAAATACGGGCTTCCTTTGAAGTCCCTAATTTCACTTTCATTGCATTGACAGACGCTTTAGTGAGTGTATTATTGGAAAAGGAAGCTTTACATAGGGTATTATGTACATGTGTATAAATAGTACATAATATATGGGATAGGATGTATATAGGGTATTATGTACATGTGTACGTGTGGTGTATACATATATATATACACACACACACACACACTATATATCACTATTTTCAGCATTTACTGTGTTTACACATACACATGTTCATAATACCCCATGTCCAACTTACATAAGGTATTATGTAAGCTTACATAAAGTATTAAGGACAGCATAGGCTGGGCACGGTGGCTCATGCCTGTCATCCCAGCACTTTGGGAGGCCGAGGCAGGCAAATCACCTGAAGTCGGGTGTTCAAGACCAGCCTTACCAGCATGGTGAAACCCTATATCTACTAAAAATACAAAATTAGCCTGATGTGGTGGCACACACCTATAATCCCAGGTACTTGGGAAGCTGAGGCAGGAGATTCACATGAACCCAGAAGGCGGAGACTGCGGTGAGCCAAGATCGCTCCATTGCACTCCAGTCTGGGCAACAAAAGAGTGAAACTCCATCTCAGAAAAAAAAAAAAAAGATAGCTGAAGCAAAGACATAAAAGAGAAATAATTTCGTGGTGAAGGGGAACAAGGGATGTGCATTGGCGAGAACCTCAGGCAATGTGGTCTGACTAGCAGGAAACCTAGCAGGCCAGAAGGAGAGAGAGATGAAATAGCAGAGACGTAGCCAGGAGGAAGATCAAAAATCACCTTCATGTTCCATTTTCATGATCTCGGACTCTACCCTGTAGTAGATGAAAAGATTTTAAGAATTCAAGTAGAGAATAAGGTAATCAAATTCGTGTTTTAGGTAAATTTCTATGGCTGGTGGTTGAAAGATGGATCTGAAACGGCCCAACACTGGAAATCTGGAGCGTGTAGGTTGTTGGCAGACATCCAGCCGAGAAATTTTAAGGCCTGAGCTGAGGTAGTGATTTTAGAAAGAGAGAAGTAAACTTGGCTAACAAATGATATAATCTTGGTCTTGAAGAATGACTAGAAGTCAACCAAGCAGAGAAGTGAAAGGACATTCCCAGACAGGTATAGAGGCAGCGGGAATGTGGAACAGCAAAGAATGTTCTGAGAAGTGGAGAAAAATCCTGTGCAGCTGGAACACAATGTCACTACATGGGAGGAGGCAGAAGGAAAAGCTGATTTGGTAGTCAAAATCCAATTCATAAAAGGTCCTTTATATTATGCTTAAGAATGTGGACTCCTGGTAGCTTATATTTGCTTACTATCCACACCCACTTTTTTTCTCCTTTGTAAGAAATGGGCTCTGAACTCCATGGGGGTGCAATATATGCAAGGAATCATTGATGGGAGGGCCACCACTCCTCCAGAAGTATTCAGAACTATAATCGAGAATCCTCAAACTGTGAGGACCTGTGGTTCCTTTATGGTCCTGCAAATCTCACAGCCTGAATTACCACTACGCGTTATCTGATACAGGCTGCCCTTGAAGTCCCTAATTTAATTGCATTGACAGAGGCTTTAGTGAGTCTGATATTCGAAAAGGAAGCATTTGTGCCTCAGTTACAGGAAATCACCAAACAATTAACTTCCATGGGCTCATGCAGCCTGGGTCAAAGGCCTCAGTGTGCTTATCTTTGTTTCATGTCAGGTTATTGAGGAAATGTTTTGCAGGCCAGGATCTTGGCTTTACTGTGTTGTTTTGTCAATGGAGTCAGCTGCGAGACCTTGAACAGTGACAACTCTCTATGGTAAAATCTGAATATAGCAGTCAGTGGTCTACCACAAGGAAGGGAGGTTTTCAGAGGGGGCAGAATGTTTTCTCTAAAATACATTATAATTTGAGTATTTAGAGGTGGGAAGGGCCACTTAGATGAGAGAGAAACTAACATGGAAAGAAATGGAAAGGGAAACAGTTATTACATCTCATGGTCAGTGAAGGCTAACCCCTCAGAGGCAGAGAAGCTGGTGTGTGTTGGGCACAAGGCCAGCCTTTGGGTAGTAGGCAGAGACAGCTGAAGGGCACTAAAAAAACTTCCCTGACCCAGAAAGTGCCTCAGAAGAAGGACCAGAAAAGTCCCCCGGAGGAAAAAGCAGAAAAGTACAAAATGAAGTGATAAGACAGCAAGAATGAGCTTCCTCAATGTCACGATATTTTCCAAGAAACCATTTTGGATAACTCATTTTGCTCATTGAAAAAACTATATTCATACTACGGGGCAATGTTACAGATTAAGAAATTGGCATCTGATTATTACTGTTATCATTATTTTTAATGACAAAGGCAGTAGGAGCTAAGGGCACAGGTTTGAGATTAGACAGACCCAGGTACAAATCCTAGTTTTACCACATACTGTGTGACTTTAGACAAGCTACTTAATTTCTCTGGTATCACTTTTCTCATCTGAAAAGTGGGAATAATCATTCATTCCAAAATATTTGCTGAGCAGCTACTACATAAAAGGACAAATAAGATCCCTAACTTCCAGAAGCTTGTTTGTTAGAAGTATAGAGGGAGAGAAAGACACTAAATAAGTAAATAAAAAGATTATTTCAGATTGTGATAAATGCTATAGAAGACATACGGTTTTCAGTTTGTACACTTCGGAATTAGACTGCCTGGGTTCAAATCTTGGTTGTGCTATTTACTAGCAGCCTGATCTTTGCAAGTGACTTGATCTCTGTTCCTCCATTTCCCCACCTGTAAATGGGCATATTAATAGCATCTACTGCTTGGCATGGTGGGTCATACCTGTAATCCCAGTACTTTGGGAGGCTGACAGGTGGATCACAAGGTCAGGAGTTCAAGACCAGCCTGGCCAACATAGTGAAACCCCGTATTCTTTGTATTTTTACTAAAAATACAAAAAAAAAAAAAAAAATTACCTGGGCATGGTAGCAGGCACCTGTAATCTCAGCTACTTAGGAGGCTGAGGCAGAAGAATCACTTAAACTCGAGAGGCAGAGGTTGCAGTGAGCCAAGATTGCACCATTGCACTCCAGCCTGGGCAACAGTGTGAGACTCTGTCTCAAAAAAAAAAAAAAGAAAGAAATAAAAAGAAAAATAGCATCTACTGTAAAACCTCATGGAATTATTATGAGTATTAAGTGAATAAATCATGTAAAGTACTTAGTACTGTATATGTCACATAATAAATACATAAGAGCTATATACTAATACTATGAAGAAAATTAATTGGTAAATATAATGATGAGTTGGGAGAGTGCTATTTAAGACAGGGTAGTCAGTGAAGGACTTCTTGAGGTTGTGATATTTAAGCTGACACTGAAAAAATCAGAAGGAGCCAGTCATTATTAGAGTAATTCAGGAAGGGGAAAACCTAAGTGCAAAGGTTCTAAAGCAGAAAGACACTTAGCATATTTGAAAAAGAGAAATGAGACCTGTGTGGTAACACAGTGAGTAAGAGAGAAAGCTGCATTGCAATTATTTTCTACTTCGGCATGACAAATTACAACAAACTTAAAACAACATCCTCTTAATAGCTCACAGTTCTGTAAGGCAGCAGTCTAGGTGGGAGGGAATGAGTGTGATGGCTCATGCTTTAATCCCAACACTTTGGGAGGCCGAGGTGGGAGGATCACTTGAGCCCAGGAGTTTGAACCCAGCTTGGGCAACACTGTGCAACCCTATCTCTACTAAAAATTCTTTTTCCTTAATTAGCCCGGAGCAGCGGTACATGCCTGTAGCCCCAGTTACTGTGGAGGCTGAGGTGGGAAGCTCACTTTGAGCCCAGGAGGTTGAGTAAACCATGTTCATGCCACTGTATTCTGGTCTGGACAACAGAGTGAGACCCCGTCTCAAAATAAGAAAAAAAAAAAGAAGAAATCTAGTGGCCAGACCCAGTGGCTCATGCCTATAATCCCAGCACTTTCGGAGACCAAGACAGGAGGATTGCTTGAGCTCAGGAGTCTGAGATCAGTCTGAGCAACACAGTGAGACCTTATCTCTGCTAAAAACACACACACAAAATTAGCTGGGCATGGTGACACATGCCTGTGGTCCCAGCTACTCAAGGGGCTGAGGCAGGAGGATTGCTTGAGCCCAGGAGGTTGAGGCTGCAGAGCCCTGATCATGCCACTGCAGTCCAGCCTAGGCGACAGAGTGAGACCTTGTCTCAGAAAAAAAAAAAAAAAAAAAAAAAAGAGGATATCTAGGTGGGCTTGATTGAGTTCTCTGCTTAGGGCCTCACAAAACTGAAATCAAGAAGTTATTCAGGCTGAGTTGCTATGATTCAGATTCACTGTATGAGATAATAAATTAATACTATTTCAAGCCTTTAATAAATGACTTACGTTTTAAAACCCTTAGTTTGTGGTAATATTGATACACCACAATAGATAACTAATACAACTAAAGTGTAGGAAATATCATATTTCATTATTTGTCTAGATTAAATTAAATCCTCTGAGCCCATTAGAGTTGATAATTTAATCAGTTACTTTTAGAGTGCTCTAAGGCTTACATAATTCAGGAAAACCAACGTAGGGAAGAGTGTGTACTGTGTCCTGAATCCACTGATTTGCTGGTAAAACACACATTGTCCAAATCTATATAGTCTATTCAAAGGTGGCTGCCTCTGTTGAAGACAACGTCTTTGCCCTCTGTGCCAAATTTGGCAACTGAGACCTTCATTCCAGAGGGAAGTCTGGAAACTTAGCGCTCAGTCCCCAGGTACACACAAAGCCATGCCTATCAAAATTCCTGCTATTTCCAGGCCACCACGAGGAAGCAGAGTGTAGATCCCCACAGCTGGAGGAGCTGCCACTGCCCTGCTTCTTACTCTGGAACTCTTTCTCTGCTCCAGCTCCTTCTGTCTTAACAACAGCTCAGTCTAGCAAGTCTCCAAGACCCTAGATTTCAAAAGCAACATTCTCAACTAAGGAAAGTAATCCTAGACTTTTAATAAACAGAACACTAGGTCCTAAGCTATTCTATCCTGAAAAAGGGAGGAAAACTGCTCTCTTATTTCTGGGATGATTCTATAGCAACTAGAAGTCATTTAATTCATCACATAGGTTACTAGCCACACAGTCAACCAGGGCAAAATGAAAACACATGCTCAATCACGAAGTGTTCATTATCGTGAAAGATTCATTTCCTCAAGAAATGCAGGACTCCTCATAGCTCTAAGTGCTACAGGGGATTTTTTTTCTTTCTTTTTTTCTTTTTTGAGACAGAGTTTCACTCTTGTTGCTCAGGCTGGAGTGCAATGGTGTGATCTTGGTTCATCGAAACCTCTGCCTCCCAGGTTCAAGTGATCCTCTTGCCTCAGCCTCCTGAGTAGCTGAGATTACAGGCATGCGCCACCACGCACAGCTAATTTTGTATTTTTAGTAAAACCAGGGTTTCTCCATGTTGGTCAGGCTGGTCTTGAACTCCGACCTCAGGTGATCCACCCGCCTCGGCCTCCCAAAGTGCTGGGATTACAGGATTGAGCCGCCGTGCCTGGCTGGGATTTTTCTTTTTAAGAAATAAAAGGAAATAATCTGTACAACAAACGACACAAGTTTGCCTATGTAACAAATCTGCATATGTACCCCTGAGCTTAAAATAAAAGTTTTAAAAAAAGAAGTAAAAGGTCAGCTATACTAAGATTTGTAAGTTCTGATCCACCTACAGTTTGAATGTAATCATCTTGAATGTACCACCCTGGGCCTGGGCTCAGTCAGGGTATAGGGTATAGTACCCGAATATGTTTGAGGTAAGGAAAGGATTGGATATGTGTTAGAGAGGATTGGATATGTGTTAGTCCTAATGGAAGGACTTGAAAGCACCATAAAGGATATATATTAAAATTGACCCAAATGTAGACATTTATATTTCTTTTGTTTTTTTTTTTGTTGTTGTTTGTTTGTTTTTTGAGACAGAGTCTCTCTCTGTCGCCCAGGCTGGAGTGCAATGGCACAGTCTTGGTTCACTGCAACATCTCCCCTCCAGCTTCAAGTGATTCGCCTGCCTCAGCCTCCCAAGTAGCTGGGATGACAGGAACCCACCACCATAGCTGGCTAATTTTTGTATTTTTAGTAGAGACAAGGTTTCACCATGTTGGCCAGGCTGGTCTTGAATTTCTGACCTCAGGTGATCTGCCTGCCTTAGCCTCTCATAGTGCTGGGCTGTGAGCTGCTTTGCCTGGCTCACAAGCTTTTTTAAAAAATCTACCACTATAGTCTTGGTTATTATGGTTTCTGAGTTCTTCCCCCGCTCCACCCACTGAAATGCACTGGACAACATTCCAAATTACCTACTAAACCAAATCCAAGTTCTTCCACCACAGAGATAAGAATTTATTTTTACAGCAGTTACAAAAAAAATTTCCCCTTTTCTTCTTTTGCCATTTTCTCTGATAATGCTGTATTCTGCCTCCCACTCAACAGCCAAGAAAGACAACCCAACTACTTCCTCCTCCAACATACAGGAAAGAATAGAAACAATTCCACCAACTCCAGCTGGGGCAGCACAAATGCCAGAAAGCTTTTCTTAGATTTTTGAATCCTATGTGACTCTCGCTGTAGGTACTTTCCAAAATTTTGGTTTCATTTTTCTTGAATTCTGTTCTGCAGAAACCCTCAATTGTCTAACACTTGTGGCATTTAGTAATCTTTGCCAAGTTTCATTCCAATCCAGTTGCTTGGCAGATTTCAGTGACCCTGGAAGAAGGTTTTGTAAACCTCCTTGCTTTGTGCAATAGGAATTTGTTCAGCAAGTAGGAATCAGGATCCCTCCCTACCTCTCAGCAAACTAGTTTGTTTTATTTCCTTTTATTTGAAAACATACTGGGATTTGTCTTAAGACAAATTTTGACTCCCACTATTGCTAATGATCAGCATATGCTTTAGGCAAATTCACACAACTTTCTAAACCTCGGTATCTTTGTAATGTTAGGATAATTCCTGCTTCATACAGTTGTTGACAGAAGCTACTAGATTTAAATCTGGATTTTATAATGAGCATAGTGTGTGCCCATTAAATTGTAGGCATTGGTTCTTCTTTATCTGATTCTTCCTGACTCTGGTTTACTGTTATTTATTGTGAGTAAAAATCTTGTAGCCACAAAGCAAGCAACTAACTCTTCTGTCCAACATTAGTGTCAGAAAATGCTGGTGCCTCTGACAACTAGAAAATCGAATGAATAGGGTACTGTTTCAGAAAGAAGGAGATCTGGCTTTCTCCCTAGGCTTACTGCAACAAGTGACTTAACTTACAAAGCAACCATGAAAATTAGCATGTGACTGCCCGCGTTGTGCTTCAAGAAATAAACCCTCTCACTCTTTTTTTGGATGTGTGTTTCATTGTCATAGGATTGTTTTCAGCATTAGGAGGCTATGATACACAACTTCAGTTCAGGTCAGCAAACTTTCTTTTCAGGGCTTCATCTGTGTCAGGACTGTGCTTATTATCAGATACAAAAATGAAGAAGGCAAAATTCCTGAGCTTTCATTCACTCATTCAATAAATATTTATAGAGTGCCTACAAGGTAATAAATCTGTGAGTCTCGGGGAATCAAACAGAAAAAGTTACTGCCCTTGTGGACTTTATAGTATAAAGAAGAGTACAGACAGTGTTGCATTGACAAATGTTAAACAACCAGCTTACCAAAAAGAAAAAAAAAGAGAAAATCTTTTTGTTTGTTTGTTTGTTTTGAGACTGTCTCACTCTGTCATCCAGCTGGAGGGCACTAGCACGATCTGGGCTCACTGCAACCTTCACCTCCCAGGTTCAAGTGATTCTCCTGCCTCAGCCTCCCGAGTAGCTGGGAGGACAGGCGTGCGCCACCACGCCCAGCTAATTTTCATATTTTTAGTAGAGATGGAGCTTTACCATGTTGGCCAGACTGGTCTCAAACTCCTGACCTTGTGATCCTCCCACCTTGGCCTCTCAAAGTACTGGCATTGCAAGCTTGAGCCACCGCACCTGGCCATTTTTTTCTAATTCTGGCTGTTGTGGCCTCTTTGTTTTCTTTTTAGAAATGTTTAGGAACTTTTTTTCGTCCCTAGGAAGTAAAATTTCCCATCGGATGGCTTGATGTGGGTCTTTTAAAATCTATTATGCTAAGCACAGTGGGCTCTCTCACTCTAAAAAGTCAATACAGTTGTGGAAAATTTCCCTGCATTTGATTATTGCCTCCCCCCTGTCTTCTGTATTCTTTCTTTTTGAAATTTTTTTTGAGATGGAGTCTCGCTCTGTCGCCCAGGCTGGAGTGCAGTGGTGTGATCTCAGCTCACTGCAACCTCCGCCTCCTGGTTCAAGTGATTCTCCTGCCTCAGCCTCCCTAGTAGCTGGGACTACAGGCATGCACCACCACGCCCCGCTAATTTTTTTGTATTTTTAGTAGAGATGGGGTTTCACCATATTGGTCAGGCTGGTCTCGAGCTCCTGACCTTGTCATCTGCCTGCCTCAGCCTCCCAAAGCGCTGGGATTACAGGCGTGAGCCACTGTGCCCGACCCTGAAATTCTTATTATTTAGATGCCGAACTAAATCTTTTTCTTATCTTTTCTATTTTCCGTCTCTTTTTCATTTTTTTTTTCTTTGAGACAAAGTCTCATTTTGTCACCCAGTCTAGAGGGCAGTGGTGCCATCTCGGCTCACTGCAACCTCCACCTCCCAGGTTCAACCAATTCTCCTGCCTTAGCCTCCCAAGTATCTGGGACTTCAGGCCCCTGCCACCACACCTGGCTTATTTTTATATTTTTAGTAGAGACAAGATTTCACCTCATCTGTTAGCCAGACTGGTCTCGAACCCCTGACCTCTGGTGATCCGCCTGCCTCGGACTCCCAGAGTGGTGGGATGACAAGCGTGAGCCACTGCGCCTGTCTTTCATTTTCATTTTTATATTTTGGCTCTACTTTCTCAGATATTTCCTCCAATTTTATCTTCTAATTCTTCCCATTCCTGAGCTTTTGAGGGGATTCACAGCATGAATTAGCTTGTTATTACCCTCCTCCTCTTCAAGTTTAGATTTGAGTTTTCTCTAAATGGGAATATTTGTTCTTATTTATTCCCTTTCTTCTATTCTTCAAATGTTGTTATGTTGTCTCCTCTCACTTTCTGTTGGTCCTTTTTGACTTATACCTTTTTCTGGTCACATTATTAGGATTTCAGGAAGAACCAGTGGCACATGTTTAATCTACAATGCATAATCAGGTCCTTTGTTTCTTGACATTTTCATTCCTACTATAACAGTCATACTTCTCAAGGCAGCATAGATACCTTTGAGTTACAGACAAACGATCAAGTGCAAGAAAGTGATGCAGGACAGGCAAGCCCCATGGTGGAGCTTAGCCAGCGAGGGTTCTTAGGCTTGCCCAGGAAAGAATTCAAGGGTAAGCCAGAGAAAGAAGAAAACAGCTTTATTGAACAGGCAGTGTTCAATAAACTGACTGCTCAGTGAGTGCTCCTGCAGAACGGGGCATAGAGTAGCAACTCAGGGTAGTTTTGCAGTCATATTTATACCCACTCTTAATTGTATGCAGATTAAGGAGAAGTTTATGCAGAAAAGGGGTAGTCACTTTTGAATGGTGGGGTATCATGGAAAGGGGTGATGACCCTAGGGTTTCCATGGCAACAGTAAATTGGCATGGCACACTGGTGGGTGGGTCTGATTGAAAACTGCTTTCTCCCTGGCAACACCAAGGAGACAATATGAGAAACTGTCTTAGCTAGTCCTCAGTCTAGTCTGGTATCCAAGTCCCGCCCCTGGAATCAAGTCCCGCCTCCTACCTCAAAAGTACAGAAGAGAAAAAGCACAAATATTAATATTTCAAGATATTATAACATTTCCAACAGTGCTAGAGCCAGCTCACACTGGTTCATAAGAATAGATGGTTTATTTTCAGGAATTTTATGGGAACAGTGGTTAACTATTATTAAAAATTAAATAAACAGAATGCTTATTATAACTCATAATGAAATAAATCGTATTAAAAACAAAGGTAAAACTCAAAGCTCATCACTTCCTAATTATTTTAGTGAATCTTACTATTATCTATCTCCCTGAGCTTGTTTACATCTATTGTATCTGTATCACAGAAATATTACATAATGGTGTTCCATATATTTATAAATAAATAAAATAAATCAAAACCAGGTATTATTCTGATTGTCAAAAACATTTGCCTCTAAACTTTCAACCTATGCATGCCAAGGTTCAAAACCTTTCTGAAACATTTGATTATTGTTCGACGTCCTTCACTAATCCCTTCCACACCACATCCATCCACGCTGGGCTCAGTGCCCCTCCTACGAGTTCTTAGCATTTCATTCCTAACTACCACCTTTGCGATAAAATGATCTGCTTATCGGCTTCTCTTTGGCTGAACTGTAAGCTTCTGTATGGAAAACCTCCACAAACCCCAGATGAGACTGAATTCCCCTGTAATAATTGTTCACAATTCCCTAGAGTTTTGCTTTATAATGCTTATGCCTGTGATTATATTTGTAATAGGAATGGCAATTAACGCTCTATAGTCTTACATAACCATTAAGGCTGAGGCTTTGTTTTACACACCATGAGTACCCTCACAGCATTCCTTTTATTTTCAAAAGATTGTTTGAAAAAAAAAAGTTGAATGTTTCTTGCTCTTTTATTTAAAACAAGGGATTATATTTGTACAGAATTTTAAAGTCATATAATTCTATAAAGCTTATAATGAAAAAAACAGTACGCTTTCTCCTTTTCTACTCCTAATTTCCAGTACTCAAAGGCAACATTGAAAAGATTTTACTAGTTGTTTCTTCTGATACTTGCCTCCATCTTCCTAAACAACATTCTTGTATTGCTGTTATTTGGAGATTGTTCAGTTTTGTATATTTTGGCTCCCTGTCATGGAAAATGAAGATTAAGCTCTCTTACAACTCTCCCCACACCACACCCCATCACAAACACCTTCACATACATTCTTTTCCTCCTCCATTTCTCCCTATATAATTACATCATTCCACAACTTTTGGTTAATTCAATATGACCATGCATTGTACAGTGACTACATTGCCTCTCTTGTACAATTTTGTTTGTTTTTCCCAGAATTAGTAATAGCCTCTATTGTTTGCTTAGTTTTCTATGTACCTATAACTAATTCATCCACAAACATTCCTCGAGAATTATAAATTTTCTTTCATAATGTTGAAATACATTTTTTTTTTGAGTTGGAGTCTCGCTTTATTGCCCAGGCTGGAGTGCAATGCCATAATCTCAGCTCACTGCAACCTCCAACTCCTGGGTTCAAGCAATTTTCCTGCCTCAGCCTCCTGAGTAGCTGGGATTACAGGCATGCGCCACCATGCCCGGCTAATTTATATATATACATATATATATTTTTTTTTAGTAGAGACAGGATTTCACCATGTTGGTCGGACTGGTCTCGAACTCCCAACCTTGTGATCTGCCCACCTCGGCCTCCCAAAGTGCTGGGATTACAGGGGTGAGCCACTGCATCTAGCCATTGTTTCTTATTTTTATTCACTTTGTGACAACATCCTTCTTGGAGGTCTCTGTTAACCCTGCCCCAACATGGACAGATTGCTTTCTAGAAATATTTTGTTGTAGGTGTCACTTTAGGATCTCCTGTATGCTCATCCTGGGGAGTCCTTTCTCCTCCTTGTGTTGGAATCCCTATTTTCTGGATCCTCTTTCTTTCCTTTATGTTTGGCCTTCTTGCTTTGTGCTCCCATTCTCCAATAATCCCCGAGAAAGAGTAGATGTTGGGTGTAATTTTAAAAACACAGACATCTGCAAAAATCTTTCATCTACACTTGAATTAAAGTTTGGCTAAATATAGAATTATAGGCTGGAACCATTTTCTTTGGAATTCTGAAGATATTGCTCAATTGTCTTCTTGCATGAAACATTGCAAACTGTGGTGTGTAAAAGAAAGCCTCAGCCTTAATGGTTATGTAAGACTACAGAGCGTTAATTGCCGTTCCTGCTGCAAATATAATCACATGCATAAGTATTATAAAGCAAAACTAGGGAATTGTGGACAATTATAACAGGGGAATTCAGTCTCATCTGGGGTTTGTGGAGGTTTTCCATACAGAAGCTTATAGTTCAGACAAAGAGAAGCCGATAAGCAGATCATTTTATCGCAAAGGTGTTAGATAGGAATGATATGCTGAGAACGGGTAGGAGGGGCATGGAGCCCAGCCTGGGTGGATGTGGTGTGGAAAGGGTTAACGAAGTATATCAAACAATAATCAAATGTTTCAGAAAGGTTTTGAACCTTGGCATGCACAGGTTGAAAGTTTAGAGGCAAATGTTTTTGACTATCACAATGATATCTGGTTTTGCTTTATTTTATTTATGTATGTATTTATTTATTTTTGAGATGGAGTTTCGCTCTTGTTGCCCAGGCTGGAGTGCAATGGAGCAATCTCAGCTCATTGCAACCTTCGGCTCACTGCAACCTCCACCTCCTGGGTTCAAGCAATTCTCATGCCTTAGCCTCCCCAGAAGCTGTAATTACAGGGGCCCGCCACCATGCGCGGCTAATTTTTTTGTATTTTTAGTAAAGACAAGGGTTCACTGCGTTGGCCAAGTTGGTCTTGAACTCCTGATCTCAGGTGATCTGCCTGCCTTGGCCTCCCAAAGTGCTGGCATTACAGGCATGAGCCACCGCTCCTGGACTTATTTAATTGTTTTTGAGACAGGATCTTGTTCTGTCACCCAGGCTGGAGTTCAGTGGTGTGATCTTGGCTCCCTGCAGCTTCCACCTCCTGGGCTCAAGGGATCTTCCCATCTCAGCCTTCTGAGTATCTGGAACCATAAGTACATGCAACCATGCCAGGATAATTTTTTTTATTTTTTGTAGAGATGGGGTCTTACTTTGTTTCCCAGGCTGGTCTCAAACTCCTGGGCTCAAGCGATCCAGCTGCCTTGACCTACCAAAGTGCTGGGATTACAGGCATGAAACACCATGCCTGATGGTTTTAATATTTTAATATATCTTCATAATTCAGTAAAGAGAGGGAAAAATAGGCCAAATAATAGTAATTTTTGTTTGTTTGGCTTTTGAGACGGAATCTAACTGTCACCCAGGCTGGAGTGCAGTGGCATGATCTCTGCTAACTGCAACCTCTGCTTCCCAGGTTCACATGATTCTCCTGCCTCAGCCTCCTGAGTAGCTGGGATTACAGGCAACTGCCACCATGCCCAGCTAATTTTTGCATTTTTAGTAGAGACAGGGTTTCACCATGTTGGTCAGGCTAGTCTTGAACTCCTGACCTCAAGTGATCCACCCACCTTGGCCTCCTAGAATGCTGGAATTACAGGCATGAGCCACCACTCCAGCCTAATAGTAATGTTTTTAAACAACAAGTGTGGAAAAACCTCTATTTACTCAAGCCTGAGCTTATTTCTTCCAAGTCATATTCCTTTTCTTGCCTTGGAGATACAAGAAATTAGGAGAAAGCAGGGGATATCAGATACCCTAATACTCTTTTCCTAAAAAAAGAAAACTTTAAAGAATGTTTTACAATTTCACTCACTTACTTTATATTTCTTACAATGGGAATATTGTTCATCAATAAATGCTTGGTGCTTTAAATTTACAATTACCATATTTGCACAAACTTGAAAATCATCCCAATTAAATGAAAAAATGTATACAAAGATTATCTTTCTTTTTGCCCTTACGAACTATATTCAAAGTATATTTGAAGTAACATTTTTACAGCAGTCAAAACTTTTAACCAAAAATTCAGATCTGCAGTCTTGTAAGTTTAACAAAATGACCACATTCCAAGCTTTATTAGCTTAATAACCTTGACTCTTTAAATGACCCTCATTGAACCAATAGCTTACAGTTGCTGGGTAATAAAAAAGCAAGCAAAAGGACCTCCAGCCCTGCTGTTTTAGCTATTACCCAGCACTCTCAGGGTTTGCTCCAGTCTGGCTGTTCGAATTCATTATCCAGTAGCTTCTGGCCTTTGTCTCCTCTTTCTGGCCATGTGTTTCATTGCTTCCTGGATTTGATGACAAAATTTTCTTTCTTCACTTTGACCCTTGGCCCAGAATCTCACTCTCCCAGCCCCATGGAAAGATAGGAAAAAGATTTCATTTTGCTGATCAAATTTGTTTGAAGACATTCTTTAGAGTCTGAAAAAATCTATTTCATTAGCAGTTCTTTAGCTGGTGGAATTTTTAGTGATGTTTACTCTTTTTTCCTTGTTCAAATTTTCCTCTAATAGACATAGAAAAAAAGCAAGAGTAACCTACCAAATGTAGATAAAGCGCTTCTGCTTTTCATGTTCTCTTCAGCCAGAAGAGCTTTTCTCTCTTTATTTATTTATTCATTCATTCATGTTTGAGACAGGCTGGTGTGCATTATTGGCATGATCTTAGCTCACTGCAACCTCCACCTCCTGGGTACAAGTGATTCTTCTGCCTCAGCCTCTCGAGTAGCTGGGTTACAGGCATTTACCACCATGCCCAGCTAATTTTTGTATTCCTCGTAGAGATGGGGTTTCACCATGCTGGTCAGGCTGGTCTCAAACTCCTGACCTCAGGTGATCCGCCTGCCTTGACCTCCCAAAGTGCTGGGATTATAGGCATGAGCCACTGTGCTTGGCCTCAGTTTGATTTTTAATATCCACAGCACTCATGTCTCTTTTTGATTCTACTGTATTATCACATTATCCTACCTGAAGATTAATTTTTCCAACCCTGATGCTTTGATAATCATGTTTTCTAAATTAAAAATTGAGGCTGGGCGTGGTGGCTCACACCTGTAATCTCAGCACTTTGGGAGGACGAGGTGGGTGGATCACTTGAGATCAGGAGTTCAAAACCAGCTTGGCCAACATGGTAAAACCCCGTCTCTACTAAAAATGCAAAAAAATTAGGCATGATAGTGCACACCTGTAATCCTAGCTACTTGGGAGGCTGAGGCACAAGAATCGCTTGAACCCAGGAAGTAGAGATTGAGCCAACATTATGCCACTGCACTCCAGCCTGCGTGACTTGACCCTGTCTCAAAAAAAAAAAAAGAGAGAGAGAGAGAGAGAGAGATTTGTAATCTAGCAAAATAAGTTATTTATTTATTTTCTTTCCAACTTTTATTATGGGCCCAAGGGGGTACCTGTGCAGGTTTGTTTCATGAGTAAATTGTGCATCATGGAGGTTTGTTGTACAGATGATTTTGTCACCCAGGTAATCAGCATAATATATAATATGCAGTTTTTGATCCTCACCCGTCTCCCTCTCCACCCTCAGGCAGGCCCCAGTGTCTGTTGTTCCCTTCTTTGTGTCCATGTGTGCTCAATGTTTGGCTCCCATTTATAAGTGAGAATATGCAGTATTTGGTTTTCTGTTCCTGCATACATTTGTTTAGAGATCTTTTATTTAAATACATGAATTCATTTTCAGGAAAAGCCTTCCAGAGATATGAAGGTCAAAACCCAATAAAGGAATGACTTTTGTTATGGAAAAACAAAGAAAGAAAGAAATCAGGTCTTTTTTGGAAAATCTGGGACATTGAATTGTTAAGCGTAGCATGTGTCCCCCTAGAGACATAGGTCACTTTCAGTATTTGCCAAAGCATTAGGTCAGCCACATTTGAGAGCTTTAATAATTGAGCTGCTTCACTATGTTTTAGTAAAAGTTTAAAATCTCTGGCCCCGATTTATTGAACGTATGCCTTTGATGATACAGCATTTCTTTCTTAGGCTATTAGTGAAAGATTAACCATCCACTCAGTGACTGTTACTATTCCTGTATATGTGCTGTATGAACAGTTATGTAGCAAAACTGCAAAGATCAGAGACCTTTATAAGGATCTGGGAAACAGAAAGAGTCTATAATCTTGATAGGAAAGGAATGAATTATGAAACCAACTAAAAGTGTGTCAATATTATATGCTTCACAAACAAACTGGAAAACGGTGGTAAACTTGAGATTGGAAACAGAAACTCAAAAAAATGAAAGAACCTAGAAACTCAGAGGTCAACTAAGGAGACAGGCATTTTTATAAAAAGAGTTGAAACAAATTTGTGGTGGAATAATCAGAAAATGCAGATAAGTTAAAAGAAAAAAGAATAAAAGCCACTTGCAACTCTATCAGCCAGAGAGAAAAATTAATACAATTTTGAGATATAACTTTCCATAATTCATGCATATATACATATGTATTACACAATAAGAAACTATACATTCTGTTTGTAACCTGATTTTTCAAATTCATCCATATATCATGAGCATATTTCTATGTGAACAAGTAACACAGACGGCTGGACTTGAGTGGCTCACGCGCTTAATCCCAGCACTTTGGGAGGCTGAAGTGGGTGGACTGCTTGAACCCAGGAGTTTAAGAACAGCCTGACCAACATGTTGAAACCCCATCTCTGTTTAAAAAATAGAAAAATTAGCCGGGTGTGGTGGCCCTGTAGTCCCAGCTACTCAGGAGGTGGGACGATCGCTTGAGCCTGGGAGACAGAGGTTGCAGTGAGCCGAGATTGTGACACTGCACTCCAGCCTGGGTGTCAAGCCAGGCCCTGTCTCAAAAAAAAGCAAGCCACTAAATGTCATATTAGTATTTTAGTAGGCAGATTTATCATAATTTGCACAAAAACTTTCTAGTTTGTTTCTGATTTTTGAGTTTTTTTAAACATTAAAATTATAATTTTTTTTTTTTTGGAGATGGAGTTTCACTCTTGTTGCCCAGGTTGGAGTGCCATGGTGCAATTTTGACTCACCACAACCTCCGCCTCCCGGATTCAAGTGATTCTCCCGCCTCAACCTCATGAGTAGCTGGGATTACAAGCATGTACCACCAGGCCCGGCTAATTTTATATTTTTAGTAGAGAGGGAGGTTTCCCCATGTTGGTCAGGCTGGTCTCGAACTCCCGACCTCAGGTGACCCATCGGCCTCAGCCTCCAAAAGTGCTAGGATTATAGGCATGCACCACTGTGGCCAGCTAAATATTCTTATAACCAAAATCTATGGAAATCTTTATTAGCTCCTGAAGATAAACTCTGAGAGGTGGAATTGTAGGGTGTATTGATAAGATTCTTTCGTTGCAAATGACAGAAACCCAACTGGAACTGGCTTAAGGAAAAAACACTGGATTGACTCACATTCATTCAATGTTTTTTTTTTTTAACTGTTAGAGTTTTTATTCATTTGAAACTATGTTCCCAAATCAGAAGACAGATCTGTCCAAAATAACCTATAATGAATGTTGAAAGTTGTTTTTTTTTTTTTCCTTCAGACAGGGTCTCACTCTATTGCCCAGGCTGGAGTGCAGTGGCGTGATCTCAGCTCACTGCAACCTCCACCTCCTGGGTTCAAGCAATTCTCCTGTTTCTGCCTCCTGAGTAGCTGGAATTATAGGCACTTGCCACCATGCCTGACTGATTTTTGTATTTTTAGTAGAGATGAGGTTTCACGATATTGGCCAGGCTGGTCTCAAACTCCTAATCTCAGGTGATCCATCCTTTTCGGCCTCCCAAAGTGCTGGGATTACAGGCATGAGCCACCTTGCCCAGACAGTTGAAGGTTTTTTTAGAGCTCTCGCCTCAGATCATTCCTTACACACACACGCTAATCAATACTTAGCTAAACAATGAAGGGAGACCCTCTACAGATCTCTGGAGCTCTCCTATGCAACAGTCTCCTCCCAGGTCTATTTCCTCAACTCACAGACTGTGAGGTTCCACTTGGGCTCCCCACTCTTTGCAATATAATATTGTATCTCTCTAGGCAGGAAAGTGTAGTGATCACTCTCTCTCTAGGGATTATTTTCTTCCACCTCCTGATGTCCAATGTCTGAAAACCACTGTGTCATACATTTGGTCTATTTTTTAAAATTGTTTCAGATGGGAGAGTAAATCTGGCCCTTGTCACTCCTTCATGGCCCAAAGTGAAGTCTCTATCTCAACAATTTTTTCTGGATAGCCTACTATGTGCTAGGCCCTTGAGATCCCTGCTTTTTGTGGCGCATATGATCAAACTGCAGAAAGGCCAGAAGTAGAGCTAGCTCCAGGGACATCTGGATCCAGGGATATAAATGCTACTAAATTTCATGATTTCTCTCTCTCTCTTGTGCTTTCTCTCTCTCTCTCATACCCTCTCTCTCCCTTCACATATCTTGTGTTCCTGCATTTTTCTGTATGCTGATGTCAATCAAAACATCTATAGATGAGCTGAATTAGTGAAGAATACACAGCCAAAGCAACTTGGAATTGAATTCTTTCAAGCTTAGTCATTTTCAAGCTTAGTTATTTTAGGAGAGAGGGAATTTCTTTTCCTCAGCTTCAGTTTAAAAAATTTCGAGAAAGGAATCATAATCCCACCCCTCAGATGTGTCATTGCACTTAGGGAAGTGAGTAACTTAAATTGACCCAGCCTGGATCCTGCCTATTTTTGGGGCCAGGGATGTGGAATCTCTTACCAGAAAAAGCCACAGAGGAGTCATCAGATGAGCAGCCATTCCTATTTGTATCTCTAATTCTGGGTATACTAATTTGTGACACTTAAAAAAAAAAAAACTACTTTGAAATAATTTCTAACTTCAAGACATTGACCAATAGTTTGTATTAAGGGTCGGATATTTGCCTAGTGTAGTTTTAATATATAAATAAGCTAAGAAAAAAACCTTAATATTTGAATGAATATGGTACAGATAAGCAGTACATTATAGAATTAAACATATGAGGGCCCAAAAGAACAAACGAGAACTCTAAGGGGTAAAGGAACCATTTATAAATTTAGTTTAGAAATCCCCAAAAAGAGTGGGTGCAGTGGCTCATGCCTGTAATCCCAGTACCTTGGGAAGCTGAGGCGGCTGGATCACCTAAGGTCAGGAGTTTGAGACCAGCCTGAGCAATATGGTGAAACCCCGTCTCTACTAAAAATACAAAAAGTAGCTGAGCGTGATGGCACATGCCTGTAGTCCCAGCTACTCAGGAGGCTGAGACAGGAGAATTGCTTGAACCCAGGAGGCAGAGGTTGCAGTGGGACAAGACTATGCCACTGAACTCCAGCCTGGACAACAGAGTGAGACTCCATCTCAAAAAAAAAAAAAAAAAAGAAAAGAAAGAAAAGAAAAAAACCAAAAGGAAACGTATGGTAAATTTTATTTTTTTTTCTTTGATTTTTGTTTGTTTGCTTGTTTGTTTTTACTTGCTTATGGTAAGCTTTTCTTTATTTTTTTTCCCCTTTGGTTTTGTTTGTTTTTACTTTTTATGGTAAACTTTTCTTATTCAGGGACCCAGGACCAACACATTATTTAAACATTTAGGCTAACTCTGTCACAGCTTGGGTAAGAGAAAACTTTGATCCTGAAGTTGTTTTTAACTAGTCCCCTCACTTTTTACATATCTCAGCCAGTTATCAAGTCATGCCCGTTCTACCTCTGAAGCATCACATGAAGCTGTCCACTTCCTTCAGCCTTCACTGGCCTCTCCCTGTCCAGACCATTCTCATCTTTCACTTGTATTACTGCAAAGCTCTTCTATCTGGCTCCCTGACACAAGTCTTGCTCCCTAAAATGGATGCCTGTGTTTTCTGGTCAGCATCTATTTCTGCTCCTCTTGGTAGCAGAACTCAAAATTCCCTTTGGAAAAACACCACTTTCCCATTCTCAACCATCTAATTTGGGTGAGATTTAACCTCACTCTCAGTTCCAGGAGTGGGTTCTGGTTAGCTTGGCTACTTAGTGAACTCCTATTGATGTCCTACTAAGTTAGTGAATTCACTAACTCACTTAGTGAGTTAACCTATTCCCTTCACCATCCTTATTATTTTAGGCCAATGAGATCCCATAAAATATTTGTTGGGGGCTTCTGGGAGGAAGTTTCTCCCCCCAAGAGAGGCATGAATAAAGAAATATGGAAAGCTGCTGCACCCATCTTGGGATCAGGAGGGTAGCCAACCTTAAGATGAAGTAGACCATGCAAAAGTCAAACGAGAAAAATGGTAAGACATGACACAGTTCATTCTACCTCTGAACTTACAGTTACATAACCCAATGAGCTCAATTGTATAAGCCATTTTCAGTTAGTTTTTCAATAATTTATAACCAAAAGCATCCTAACTGTACTCTCTTTCAAATCATTTTTGATTCTGCATTCAAAACTGATCATGTTACTTCCAAGAGAGGCAGATAGCAAATTGCTAGACTATGATGAAGATCCCAGAGAACTACCTTATAATATCATGAAGATAATGGCACCTGTAAAGGACTTGGAACAGTACTTGTCACATTGGTAAGTAAGCAGTTAGAATAAGGCAGGGCCCTCAATAAACAACACCTTACTCTCAGTTTTAGACATTACAAAGACTTCCCTGTGCCCTAAGGTAAAGTCTGAAGAACTTAACCTGGCCTATAACTGTGACTCCCTTCATGGTGACCAGATGACTGCCAAGAGTTTCTAGGGCCTTTCCTAAACCTGCCATTTGCCTACTACTTCAGACTTTCTCCTTACCATTTCTTTACTTTGTATTTTTGTATTCTTTTTTCTTTTTAAGACAGAGTTTTGCTTTTGTCACTCAGGCTGGGGTGCAATGGCGTGATCTCAGCTCACCGTAACCTCTGTCACCTGGGTTCAAGCAATTCTGCCTCAGCCTCCCAAGTAGCTGGGATTACAGGTGCCCACCACCACGCCCAGCTAATTTTTTAGTAGAGACGGGGTTTCACCATGTTGGCCAGGCTGGTCTTAAACTCCTGACCTCATGATCCACCCGCCTCAGTCTCCCAAAGTGCTGGGATTATAGGCATGAGCCACTGGGCCTGGCCTTCTTTATTTTGTATTTTGTTTCCTTTTCTCCTTATGGAGCTAACTTCTATTTTTCCTTTGGTTAAAATATCACTTTCTCAATGACAATTTCCTTAATCTCACAATTTAGGTTATCCTCTCCTGCAATACAGTCCTGTAATTACCTTTTGTAATACAAAAGATATTACAACATGATACCTTGCATTTGTAATTGTTGAGAATCTCCCTTCCTTTTTTAGAATATACACTCCCTGGGGGCAAGGCTTTCTATCATACTTCTAGCTCTATTCTCAGAGTGCAGCACAGGCTCTGGGACCAAATGAATAAAAAATCAAGAATGAACATGGAGCTCAGAATCATAGTGAAAGCAGAAAGTCTATTTTAAGAAGGAATGAGTATTCTACTAGGCCTAGCTTAAATGTCAACCTAAAGCTACCTGATGTTAAACAATCTAAGTAACCAGCCTGGGCAAGATGGCAAGACCTCATCTCTACAGAATTTTTTTTTAAACTTGGCAAAGGAGACTGTGGGATTGTGGCAGATGGGAGGCAAGACTAGATTGTAGCTCTGGACAGAGCAGCATGTGGAGGCTTGTGCACTGTGCATTTTAACTCCAGATTGACTGTAAGAACAAATCAGCAATCCTGAGAGGACCCAGAGACCCTCTAAAGGGAGCAGACTGCTCCTGCAGGACTTGGGAGACACCCCAAATACTGTAAATGCCTCAACTGCAGAAGCGGGAGAGGGAGACCCTCCTCTCTTGAGCACATACTCCCGCTGGAGAAGCTGAAGGTCTATTTGTGGAAGAAGTTTCCACCCTGTCTTCAGCCACCTCAGACAAAACAATTATCAGCTAAGAATTTTGTATCCAGTGAAACTAAGCATCACATATGAATGAAAGATGCAGTCGTTTTCAGACAAACAAATGCTGAGAGAATTCACCATTACCTAGCCACCACTATAAGAACTGCAAAAAGAAGACCTAAATTTTGAAACAAATCCTAGATCACACAGGACCTATAAAACAAAAATACAAGTAAAAAAAAAAACAAAAAAAATCCAAAGTACACAGGCAACAAAGAGCATGATGAATGCAACAGTACCTCACATTTAAATACTAACATTGAATGTAAACGACCTAAATGCTCCCCTTAAAATATACAGAACCTCAGAATGGAAAAGAACTCACCCACCAACTATCTGCTGCCTTCAGGAGACTCACCTACACATAAGGACTCATATAAACTTAAAGGAGTGGAAAAAGGCATTTCATACAAATGGACACCAAAAGCAAGCAGGGGTAGCTATTCTTATATCAGACCAAACAAACTTTAAAGCAATGACAGTTAAAAGAGACAAAGAGGGACATTGTATAAAGGTAAAAGGCCTTGTTCAACAGGAAAATATCACAATCTTAAACATATATGCACCTAACACTGGAGCTCCCAAATTTATAAAATAATCACTCATAGACCTCAGAAATGAGATAGACAGCAACACAATAATAGTGAAAGACTTCAATACTCCACTGACAACACCAGACAGGTCATCAAGACAGAAAGTCAACAAAGAAACAATGAATTTAAACTATACCTTGGAACAAATGGACTTAACAGACATATTTCAAACATTTCATTCAACAACCACAGAATACACATTCTATTCAACAGTGCATGCAACTTTCCACCGCACTCCAGCCTGGAGACAGAGCAAGAAGCCGTCTCGAAAAAAAAAAAAAAAGATGGGGGGGCACATAGACTAATGGAACAGAATAGAGAGCCCAGAGATAAACCCAAATACTTATAGCTGACTGATCTTCAACAAAGCAAACAAAATCATAAAGTGGGGAGAGAACACCCTTTTCAACAAATGGCGGTTAGCCACATGTCAGAGAATGAAACTGGATTCTCATCTCTCACCTTACAACTCAAGATGGATTAAGAACTTAAACCTAAGACCTGAAACTATAAAAATTCTAGAAGATACCATTGGAAAAATTCTTCCAGACGTTGGCTTAGGCAAGGATTTCATGATCAAGAGCCTAAAAGAAAATGCAATAAAAACAAAGATAAATAGCTGGGACCTAATTAATCCAAAGAGCTTTTGCATAGCAAAAGGAAGAGTCAGCAGAGTAAACAGACAACCCACAGAGTGGAGAAAATCTTCACAATCTACACCTGACAAAAGACTAATATCCAGAATCTACAATGAACTCAAACAAATCAGTAAGAAAAAAACAAACAATCCCATCAAAAAGTGGGCTAATGACATGAATAGACAGTTCTCAAAAGAAGATGTACAAATGTCCAACAAACATATGAAAAAATGCTCAACATCACTAATGATCAGGGAAATGCAAATCAAAACCACAATGTGATACTAACTCACTTCTACAAAAATGGCCATAATAAAACAATAAAAAAAAAAAAATAGTAGATGTTGGCATGGATGTAGTGAATAGGGAACACTTTTACACTGCTGGTGAGAATGTAAACTAGTACAACCACTATGGAAAACAGTGTGGAGATTCCCTAAAGAACGAAAAGTAGAACCACCGTTTGATTGAGCAATCCCACTACTGGGTATCTACTCAGAGGAAAAGAAGTCATTATTTGAAAAAGATACTTGCACACACATGTTTACAGCAGCAGAATTCACAATTACAAAATTGTGGAACCAACCTAAATGCCCACGAATCAATGAGTGGATAAAGAAAATGTAGTATATACTACTCAGCCATAAAAAAGAATGAATTAACAGCATTTGCAGTGGGTGGGATGAGGCTGGAGATTATTATTCCAAGTGAAGTAACTCAGGAATGGAAAACCAAACATTGTATGTTCTCAATGATATTTGAGGATTAAGCTATGAGAACACAAAGGCATAATAAGAATGATGCAATGGACTTTGGGGACTTGAGGGGAAAAGTAGGAAGGGAGTAAAGGACAAAAGACTACAAACACGGTGCAATGTGTACTGCTCGGGTGATGGGGTGCACCGAAATCTTACAAATCACCACTAAAGAACTTATTCATGTAACCAAATACCACCTGTACCTCAATAACTTAAGGAAATTTTTAAAAATAAATAAATAAAATTTTTTTAAAGAATTGGCCAGATGGGGTGTGCCCCTGTGGTCCCAGCTACTTAAGAGGCTGAGGCAGGAGTATGACTTGAACCCAGGAGATCAACCCTTCGTGAGCCACGTTTGTGCCACTGCACTCTAGCCTGGGCAACAGAACGCGTTCCTGTCAAATAAAGAAATAAATAAATAACCAAATCTAAGTACCTTAGGTTAAATTCCAATTTAGGTAGGGCTAAGAGAGATGTCAACTCTGAGAGCCCAAATACTGTGTTCTTTCAAGTCTATTTTTTATGTCAGTTTTTGACTACTTTTTCCTTATTTTGTGTCCTGTGAACTCTTGCATGTCCATACCTATGCATTGTCTATAATCCTGGCACTTTCTTATTCATTAATTCAACAAATATTTATTCATTATCACCTTTATTTATGCACTTCTATAGATGATAGAGATAGGGTGAATAAAAGTAATGGCAAAAACAGCAATTACTTATGTACCAACCTAATATGATTTTATAAGAAATTTACAGTTTTATTAGAGAGATAGATGTATAAACAAAGAAATTGTCATATGAACATTGTGATAATTACAGGACGTAGAAAATAGTGATTATTGCTTTCTTCAAACATAAGATGTTGTTAGTGAGGAGTCTTTCAGTTGTAAGTGCCAGAAACCCCATTTCAAACAGCCTAAGCAGAAAATGGAATCTATTGGCTCACGTCCCTAGGAATTCCAGGAATAGAGCTGTGCTAAGGGACTCAAATAATGTTGTTGGGTCTCCGTATCTCATTCTGGGTTTATTTATTGCTTTGAGGGCCTCACTTTTTTCTTCTGAAGAAGAACTTGGGAAGTGAATTCTATGGTGCACTACCCAGATGGCCCCTTTAGAACTGAAGCATGGGTTTCCTTCAGGGTTTGGGAGTGTTGGGCGCTGATGGCTCACAGCTGAGTCTCTTTCTGAGCCAAACGGAGGTGTCTCACCTCCTCCCTGAGAACTGCTTGAATCCAAAGACTGATCAATGAGGGGTACAAAGACCTAGCCTCTTGCCTTGATTCAGGACGTACCTGAAGGGCCATCCAGCTTTAGTTACCCATGGGATCAGTTCAGGAATCTGAGGAACTTGCCATCTGACTCTTGGCAGAACTGTTCTATAGAGAAGAGGATTGAGTTTATTTTTTTTATTCTGACGATATAGGAATGAAATGGAGAGAAATAAAAAAGAGAAAATATGAAGTGAAACCAAACGACTGTTCCAACTAGTGAGAGATTAGGCACCTTGTCCTGTGACCCCCTTTCTGGAAACTTGCAGACTTTTATCAAGTGTTTGGCTACAAGTGGGATTTTAGTGAAACCAGTGGAAGAGTCTTCCCCTCTGAACTGGCCTAGGATGGGATGGAACTGTAGAGCACAGGCATATTTAGGAGTTTAGAGACATAATTCTGAGGAAATAACTTCTAGAACTTTGCAGAAACAGAGTGGGGCTATGAACTCTATACGTAGTAAGGTTTAACTGGCAAACATCTGGATATATCTGTCACAGCAACTAATGTCTTAGAGAATAAGGTATAGCTTCACTAAACATTTGAGGAACTAGTAGTAAAAGTAATCAATGCTAATAAATGACAGTATAATAAACTCAAGGCAAAGTGCCACAGGAACAGAAAGGTCTTGAACAACTAACTGATATATTAAAGGACAAATAGATTTGCCTGGCATGATGCTGTGTATGTGTAGTCCAAGCTACCTGGGAGGCTAAAGCAGGAAGATTGCTTTGAACCCAGCAGTTCAAATCTAGCCTGGGCAACATAGAGAGCTGCCCCGTCTCTAAAATAAAAAAGAAAGAAAGAAAAGATAAATTTGTATAAGTCATTACTTGGCTTTATTATAATACAGAGAAAAACTGAGGGAAGGATTAGACAGATCTAAAGCTATCAAAAAGAAATGAGATAGCAAGAAAAACTGGAAGTTCATTGTGAAAAATTTAAAAAATAAATTATGTTCATCCATGTAGCATGATGAATAAAAATAATTGACATTCTAGGCTCCAATTAAAACATTTTCAGGTCAGGCATGGTGGCGCATGCCTATAATCCCAGCACTTTGGGAGGCTGAGGCAGGCGGATGGCTCAGGAGTTTGAGACCAGCCTGGGCAGTATGGTGAAATCCTGTCTCTACTAAAAATTTAAAAAATTAGCCAGGCATGGGGGCACATACCTGTAATTTCAGCTACTTGGGAGGCTGAGGTGGGAGGATTGCTTGAACCTGGGAGGCAGAGGTTTCAGTGAGCTGAGATCACACCACTGCACTCCACCCTAGGTGACAGAGTGATCTTGTCTCGAAAAAAAAAAAAAAATCCAAAAGTATTTCCTCATGTTTTGTTAATTAAAAAAAAAAAAAAAAAAAAAAAAAAAAAAAAAAAAAAAAAAAAAAAAAAAAAAAAAAAAAAAAAAAAAAAAAAAAAAAAAAAAAAAAAAAAAAAAAAAAAAAAGAAAGAAAGAAAAAAAAACATAGCTATTAACTGAGAAGGTTTCTCTGCAAGTGTGTTTACAACTGTGGACGGTAAATCCTACCAGAAAAAGGGCAAATAAATTAGATAATTCCTGGAAGGCACCCTGCCTCATTCTTCAGGGGCTTTTGATGATATGACTTAATATATTAAAAAGCACAGATTTGAACTCAAAATAAAATAGCAAATTAAGAGAGCCATCTACTGGCAACTCATTGAAATCTGTTTAATTTGTTAGGTTTCTATGCCTAATACTCTCTCATAACTAATTCTAGGGTCAACTTTCTAGACATATTTTATCTGTCTAACCTTCATGTTAAACTTTGTATGAAGGAGGATATCTTTAATGTAATAGCTACAATTTGTAACACAGACACCCAAGTTTAGGAATTATTCTTTGAAATTTAGCCAATTTGACTATTACGCTAAGAATGATGATGACAGTATATGTCATGCTTAGTAAAGTGATCATCATAAAAACAGACAATATATGTCCAGCATTGGTCCATGTAGTTTACTTGTACTGATTCTTATAATCTTCACAAGAACCTTATAAAGGAGGTACTATTATTATTTTCATTTTGCAGATAAGGAAACTGAGCACGGGGAAGTTAGATAGTCCAACAGCTAATAAGATTTCCCCTTAAGATCAGACACAAGACATAGACATTGCTCTTGTCACTTCTATTCAACTTTGTTCAAGAGGTTCTAATCAGGGCAATTAGGTAAGAAAAAGAAATAAAACACATCCAGATTGGAAAGGAGAAAAGCAAAACTATCTGTTTACAGATGACATCATATAAACAGAAAGTAAATCCTAGGTAAACCACAAAAAAGTTTTAGAGTTAATAAATAAGTGTACTCAAGGTAGTATGATACAAGATCAATATGCAACAATCAGTTGTTTTTTTCTATTCACTAGGAATAAGTAATCTGAAAATGAAATTAGGAAAAGTTTCATCTACAGTAGCATCAAAAAGAATAAAATACTTAGGAATAACTAATACAATAAATGCAAGATTTCTACACAAAACACACAAAAGTCATTGAAAGAAATTAGAGGCTTAAATAAATAGAAAGACATCTGTGTTCACGGATTGGAAGACTTGATATTGTTAAGGTGTCAATACTTTTGAAATTGAGCTGCAGATGCAATGTAATTTCTGTGAAAATTCTGGCTAGCTTTTTTGTTTTTTACAGAAATTGACAAGATTATTCTAAACTTCATAAGGAAATGTAAGACACTCAGAAGAGCCAAACAGTCTTGAAAAAGAACAAAGTTGGAGGACTCACATTTTCCAATTTCAAAACCTAGAGCAAAGTTATAGTAATCAAGACAGTATGGTGCTGGCATAAGGATAGACAGATATATCAACAGAATAGAATTGTAGGTTCAGAAATACATCCATAACTCATGGGCGACTGATTTTCAACAAACATGCCAATGCAATTTAGTAGGGCAAAAATAATCTTTTCAACAAATGATGGTGAAACACCTGAAAATCCACCAGCAAGAATGAACTCTTACCTCATAGCATAGACCAAAGGACTCAAAATGGATCACAGACCTGATTGTAAGAGCTAAAACTATACTTTTCTGTCTTTCTACCTTGTCTAAAATATACTTTTATAATAACGAATTGGGAAATATAGTTAAACTGATGGTTTTCTGTTATTGAATATCATCAAATTGATAAATATCAAATTGACTGAATATCAAAGTTGATTGAGCTTAATTATTATTATTTATTATTGTGTATGTCTGTGTATTCTGTTGATAGTCTGGCAATGTTTGGATAAGCAATAAAAAAATGACATACATAATTTATAAATTATTGCATACTGTATTAGTTTACTAGGGCTGCCATAAGAAAGTACCACAAACTGAGTGGTTTAAACAATGGCAATTTATTATCTCTCAAATCTAGAGGCTAGAGGTCCATGATCAAAGCATTGACAAGGCCATTTCATGTTCCCTCTGCAGGAGCTAGAAAAGAACTGTTTCATGCTTCTACTGGAAAGTATAATTCCAGTCGTCACATGGAGTTGTCCCTGCATGCTTGTCTCTGCATGCTTGTTCAAATTTCCCCTTTTTATAAGGACACCAGTCATATAGGATTAGCGGTTCACCCTACTCCGGTATTATCTCACTTTACCTTAACTAATCACATCTGCAGTGATTCTGTTTCCAAATAAGGTCATATTCTGAGGTACTGGGGGTTAGGATTTCAACATATAAATTTTAGGAGCAGAGGACATAATTCAAATCAGCACACAGGCTTATTCCATAGGATTAGTTTTTTTCCTTTATTTTCAACAAAATAAACATGTTATTATAATCAATATTTTACATAAATTATATTCTATTGTACAAGGGCTTGAGGAATTAAAAAATAAAAAAGTGTTAGGTTATAAAATTTGCATAAATTTTATAAAAATATGTTAAAATAAATGTAAAATTAAACAATTGTTTTCATATTTTAAAAAGTTATTTTTCTTCTGAAATTGTTAATTTCATTTATTAAAATTCAAAGCAAAAATATTTTTATTAAAAAATAAAAATTATTGAAGTAAAATAATTTAATATTTTGAAATATTTAATTGTATTTAATTTTAATTTTATTTAATTATTGTTAATATTTTATAAAGATAAAACTGTTTGCACTGTTAATGTGCAATGCTTGTCTTGTTGCTAATGTAAAGAATTGTTACATTAATATTAAACATTACATATTACTCTTAAATGTATATATA
>PVKP010027294.1:0-31453 GCA_004027715.1 Plecturocebus donacophilus | reverse complement strand
TGCACGGGCAGAAGCCACGCCCACACCAGAGCCTCATGGGGCGCAGCTGCAGTGGGGGCGGCTGGCGCTCCATGCGGTCTGGAGTACTAAGACAGTTCAAGCCTCGGTCCTTTCCACTGATGGTCCCAGACACTTAGCTCTGGGCAGAAGGGTCTGGCAGCTGCCTCTACTTTTGAACCTCACATTTAAAGGCAGAACACAGAAGAATTTCTGCCAGATCCTGAAAAGTGCAGATACCTGCTGACAGAAGGTGCTCTCTTTGATCTGTGTGAAAATGATCACAATATACTTGGATGCTCTTTTAAGGAAAAACAAATCATTCACCCTTATTTGTCTAGGATGGCTGTTAATATCTTTTTGCAATTTTGCTCTTATGAAAATGGTGAAAGCCATCAGGATTTATGTTTTACTACCTGTAATGCTGGTTTTATGTTGACCTTCATATAATTTTCAGTGTTCATACATCCATGTATAGATAATCTTCTCTGAACACTAATGCCATTTCTGTCCTTCCATTTCTATTGGTAATCCTGGAGTAGAGTGAAGCACATTTTCCACTAATAGCCAAAAAGATCTAACTTCAAAAACAAAGAATCCAAAGGCTACTTTGAAATTGTAGTGCGTAAGTTTGGAGTCTGTTCAAGGTGGTGTGAAACAATCTTTTTTTGAGGACAGTTCCCTCAAAAGCATGTGCAGAAGGAACCTATTGAGCCTCTGGAATCCCAGAATCGGGAAGAGACAAAAAAGTCAGCAACCAATTGAAGATTGGGCAATAGATCTGTTCCAGACTGAGGCAGACGGGTGAATAGTAAAGACACTAAACAGAGCTTAATGAGGAAGCACCTTTAAATGCTTTTTGAGGTCAGAGGGGGCCAAGTGTTTTGCAATGCAGGGTTGGGGTCAGCCAGTAGTTGTGGGGGAATGAGATCCCTAACCTTCTCCTCTCACTGATGAATTCCTTTGTTTTGCCTGACTCCTTATTTATGGAATGATTTCTAGGTATATGATTTTCAAAACCTAGAGATATTCTTATGGTATAATTTTCTTCTAAAGACAGTTATCATAATGATTGAAATGACTTTTCATTCATATCTAGTACATCTGAAGATAATGGCATCAGAGTGGATATAAATTTCTTTTCTTTTGAGACAGAGTTTTGGTCTTGTTGCCCAGGTTGGAGTGCAATGGTGTGATCTCTGCTCACTGCAACCTCTGCCTCCCGAGTTCAAGCGATTCTCCTGCCTTAGCCTCCCATGTAGCTGGGATTACAGGTGCTCATCACCATGCCCAGCCAATTTTTGTATTTTTAATAGAGACAGGGTTTCACCATTTTGGCAAAGTTGGTCTTAAACTCTTAACATCAGGTGATCTGCCCGCCTTGGCCTCCCAAAGTGCTGGGATTACAGGCGTGAGTCACTGCACCCGGCCTAGACTTCTTATAATGTATTTTTCTTTCCAATGTCTATAGAATTCCCCATATCCTTTTAAAAATACAAGCCAGTGGTTATTATTCTGTTTGTGGCTAAAGACTCTCTGACAATCCACAGTTTTGTCCTGGTGAGGTATAGGCAGTTATAAGCGAATCGCCACTAAATATGCCTTCTACTGGTTAATTAAGGTATTGATTAGTTAAAAACCATTCTCATAGACATTGAAGATGTTGGTTTCTTCTTTTCATACACCAAGAGGTACAGCATTTCAATGATTAGTTAACATTAGGGATTAGTATGTATCAGTGGTGTTCAATAAGGGGTGAGTTTGCAATGGAGAGTGAAGAATGTCTGGAGACATTTTTGGTCATCATGACCTGGGGAGGTGGTACTATAGGCAGCCAGTGAGTTGAGGCCAGTGATGCAACTAAACATCCTGCAATGCACAGGACAGTCCCCACAACCAAGAATGATCTGCCCTGAATGTCAGTGGTGCTGAAGTTGAGACCCTTCACCCAGTTTCCTCTAATATTATCTTATGTAATCATGATGCATTCATCAAACTAAGAAATTAACATTGGGTCAATACTATTAAGTAAACTCCAGACTTTAGATCACCCTAGTTTCCCTACTAGTATCCTTTGTTCCAGAACCTACTCCTCCTTGGTCTCCTTCACTCTTGAGTTTTTCTGCCTTGTTTTTCATGACCTTGATGCTTTTGAAGAGGGCTGGTGAGGTATTTTGTAGAAGTCCTTTTTTCATTTTGGTTTTGTCTTTTCTCAAGATTTAGATGGGGGATACAAATTTTGGAGGAGGAATGCCATAGAGGTGACTGGTATTTAGGTTGTTTGCAAACGATGGTGCAAAGAATAACTATGCATATGTATTACTGTTTAGGTCTGCAGTTTATGTGTAGGATAAATTCTGTTTGGTAAATTGCACTCTGATAGCTATTATAATAGTACTAACTTAGTGTTTTATCTTCCTTTGATATTGTAATTAACTGTTAGTAAAACAACATACTTTTTAGTTTATTGTATCTTTATTCATGTGTCACTACCACCTACCAGTAATACATGAGGCTGCCCATGCTCCACACTTGTACCAGCACTGTGGGCAATAAAATTTTGGGGTTTCTGCTAATTTGAAAATTCGTATTTCAGTGTAGTTTCATCTTGTTTCATTGCTTCATTCAGCAAGGTTGAAAATTTTTTCACATGGTTTTGGGCTTCTTGTTTCCTTAACTGTAAACTCTCTGTTTATACCATTTGCTGTTGATTATTTAAAAACTAATTTCTAGAAACTCTTTACATATTAGGGCAATTAACTCTCTGTTTTGTTCACTATAATGTCTCAAACACCTAGAATAGTAGCTGGCATATAGTAGGCATTCAATAAATAGTAGCTAAATGAGTGAATAGAATTGCAAATGTTTTCCCTGTTTGTCATCTATCTTTTGTTTATGGTGATTTTCATCAGAAAGGATTTTAAAATTTTTGTATGCAGTTTAATTGCTAGTTGTTTTCTTGATTACTTCTGGGTTTGATTTATAGTTAGAAAAGCTTCCTCCATTTGGATGTATGAAAGAATCTTCCTATGCTTATTCTTGTACTTTTATGGCATTTTTTTGCCTTTAAGGTTTTGTTCCATCCGGAATATATTTTTGTCAGGATTGAACGATGGATCCAACTTTTTCTCCTAAATGTCTGCTCAGTTGTCCCGCAATACCATTTACTGGATTTATCTTTTCCTGCATTGAGCTGAGATGCTATCTTTATCATAAAGTAAATTCTCATGTATTTGGCCATTTTTCTGAACAATTTTCTTCCCTGGATGTATCTTTCTATTCATGTGCTAGTATCATACTATTTAATTATTGTGGCTTTAAAGTCTTATGGATCTAATCATTCTTTATTTTCTCCTTTAGAATTTTTCTAGCTATTCATGTTTATCTGCTTTTCCACATGAACTCTAGAAGAACTGTATCTAGTTTTAAAATTCTGTTGGTGTTTTTATTAAAACCATATTAAATTTATGGAATCACAACTTAAGGAGAATTGACATCAAAGGTGCCTTTATGGTATTTTCCTATTTAAAAACAGGATATGAATTTTTATAAATTTAAGTCTTCTGTGTCCCTCAGAAATGTTTTATAGTTTTCTTGTTAACATTTTATGTTGTGTTTATACACAGTATTTTAGTTTCTATTTCTTCTGTTATGTCTTCTAATTGTGAGTTATATATATCAAAGGAATTGATTTCTATAGATTAACATGGTACTCTACTAATTGCTGAATTATCTTATCTTTGTAGGAGTTTTTAGTGTTTCTCTAATGTTCTT
Source organism: Plecturocebus donacophilus (assembly GCA_004027715.1). Taxonomy (NCBI): domain Eukaryota; kingdom Metazoa; phylum Chordata; class Mammalia; order Primates; family Pitheciidae; genus Plecturocebus; species Plecturocebus donacophilus. Next base: position 27,682 of record PVKP010027294.1, on the reverse strand, counting down.
TATCTTTTTTGGTCTAACCTTATTGGCTCCTGCCAGAAGTTAATTAAATTAAATTTAATATTTAGTATGCCAATAATAATGCAGTTAATGATATCCTTTCCACATTAAACATACTATTTATTTTTGAGCTGAGATAAATCTACTTTATCCAGTTAGGGAATTCTCCATTTCTGTTCTATTAAAAATTTTTTTAAAAGAGATGGTGAGTTTTATCTAATGTATTTTGGGAAATCTATGGAAACGATCATGTATTTTTTCACTTTAGATTTGTTGATGGGATGAAATCCATTAATCGTATGTATATAATTCTTAGTACTGAACAATTTTTGGATTATTGGAATAAACCCTACCTGGACAAAGTATATATTTCTTCTAATGCACTGCTAGATTATTTAGCTTTTTTTTGTTAAATATTTTTCAGAGATATTGGCCTATTGTTATCTTTTTGGGTTTTAGTATCACTGTTATCCTAGTTGCATAAAAAAGAGGTTGGAAGCTTTTAGTCAATAAAAATCCAATATGAACAAGTAAACACAGTTATTATTACAGTTTAGTTTACGAATTAAACAGGATTTTGTGTGCTGATGTAGTAACCACTACTTAGACTTAGTTTCTAAGAGAAAAATAAACCCAAGTTTCAAATGACTGACTTACATGAAAATTTCTGGATGAATATTGTTGGAGTCTATCTTTATCCTGAGATTCTATAGCAAAACTTCCTTAAGGATTTTAAAGGATTTTGAATACATCCATTTCCAGCCTTCCTTTTTTGATTTAAAAGGGTCTTAATTTTTATAGCGAATCTACACAATGCATGTATAATAAAAACATATGTCACTGTCAAATATAGATATAAAAAGCTTATGTTCTTCTATGTTTTAACTCCTCTCTAGCTCATTTGAAATATCTCTAAATTCATGTCCAAACTGAGACAAGACGTTGGTACACTTCAATAAAAATGTATAAGCATTACAAGATGTTAAAACTGATGCCACAGTCTGAGTCCAGACTTGTTTTAAAGGGGGAGATGAGGATTTCCTTAGATGAAAATTGTGGAGAGAAAGTACCTGATCATGATCAACCTCTACTGGCTGCTTCTTAATGATCCAGGTGATGGACTCAGACAGGGGTGGACAAGAGTGATACTGGATCTACTTGTATCTAGTAATCTAGACAGATGGGCACCAGGCAGGAAGTGCCAAATGACCCAAATTCCATGAGAGCGTCCTGGCCAAGAGACTGGGTCACCGAGTCATTATCTAGTAGTGAAAACCACTCAGGAATCCGACGACAATGTGACGGTTCTCAGGGAGTATCTGGAGATCAGCAGTGGTCCACAGGAGCTCCAGGCCCTTCTGGGTAGCTACCTGAAGAATCGCTTCTTAGGATGCTTAGGATAGAATCATGCCCAGCCTTTGTTTCTGCAATTAACTGTGCATTTTTTATATTCTCCAGCGGGAAAACAGCCAAAACCATTTGATCTCTCAATTCTAGTGAGGATCCAGCAGGTAGTCTCCTCTGAGTATTACTGGGAGGTTTTAGACAGTGGCCAGTGCATAAAGAAGGAGTCTTCACTTCTTTAAGGGAGACTGAGAATTGTCCTTTAAAAATAAAATGCAGAAAAACAAATAACCCCATTAAAAAATGGGCAAAGGACATGAACAGATACTTCTCAAGACATACAAGTGACCAACAAACATGAAAAATGCTCATGATCACTAATCATCAGAAAAGCGTAAATCAAAACCACAATGAGATACCATCTTACAACAATCAGAATGGCGATTATTATTAAAAAGTCAAAAAACAACAGATGTTGGTGAGGCTGTGGAAAAAAAGGGAATGCATATACACTGTTGGTGGGAATGTAAATTAGTTCAGCCACTGTGGAAAGCAGTTTGGAGATTTCTCAAAGAACTAAAAACAAAGCTACCATTCAATGCAGCAATACCATTATTGGGTACAATAATGAGGAAAATAAATCATTCTGCCAAAAAGATGCATGTACTCATATGTTCATTGTCGCACTATTCACAATAGTGAAGACATGGAATCAACGTAAATGCCCATCAGTGGTGGACTGGATAAAGAAAATGTGGTAATATATGCACTATGGAATACTACATAGTCATAAAAAAATGAAATCATGTCCTTTGAAGCAACATGGATGCAGTTAGAAGCCACCATCCTAAGTGAATTAACGCAGGAACAGAAAACCAAATGCTGCATGTTCTTGAGAGAACTAAACATTGAGCACATAGATATAAGGATGGGAACAAAAGACACTAGAGATTACTGAAGTGGGGAGTGGGTTTAAAAAACTACCCACTGGGTACTGTGCTCATTACCTGAGTGATGGGATCCATACCCCAAACCTCAGCATCATGCAACATACTTATGTAACAAACCTGCACATGGTACCCCCGTATGTAAAATAAAAGTTGATAGAAACAAATAATGAAATGCAGATCAGGAGGAGCAGAAATCCGGTACTAAAAGGGAAGAGAGGGGAAAAAGAGGGAAATGGAGAGAAAAGGAGAGAGAAAGAGGTGGGGACCATAGGGATACAGTAGGGGATGAGAGGGAGAGGGAGAGAATACACGGGCTTCCAGAGAGCAGCCCTTTGAGATTCTGAATATTGAAGAATTAATCTTGGGGGGCTGGACAAAGGCATCTAACCTAAAGGATGTGGGTCACTGTTCTTTCCAGCTGGACAAGGCAAGTTTCTGTAGAACTGCTCTCTGCTCCCTGCCTGTGGGAGGGCAGCTAGAGAAAAGAAGGCTGCTCTGGGTGTGTTCACAAGGACTTAGAAGGAGCTGGTGTCGGGAACAGAGGAGGGGACAGCTATATGTTCCTGAGGCCCCAAGTCCTCAGCGGGACTGCAGCAAAACCAGAAAGCTCACTGCCCACCCACATGATCACTTCTGTCCCCTGCAATGTGACCCAGGGCCAGGGTCATTCATAAATTACAGGTCTCCTTCTAAGGCAATGTTCAAAGAGAACCAGAATACAGTTCACCTAGTTAAACTTCCCGATTCAAAGTGCCTTGGTAATGTCTCCACTCTGAGATTGAAACATAAAATATATTTCAAGCAATTTAGGAAAAAATACTACCCCATGCTTAGTTGATGGCATGATATCAACCAATTTCTATAGCTCTTTATGATGTTTGCCTAGCTTAAGAACAAAAAATAAGATTAAAAACAACAGACATCTCACTGTAGAACTGGAATGAAATATGAATTAAAAAAATATGTTTGCCTAGCTTAAGAACAACAAATGAAAAAACATTAAAAACAATGGACATCTCACTGTAGAATTGGAATGAAATATGAATTAAAAAGACCATCTGGTGATTACCTAAAAATAAATCAGTCTGAAACCGCTTACACTGGCAATTTAGGATGTAACAAACATTGCTGAATTAAACTGGACAGAGAACACATGAGCAGGCTGTCTGAAGCTGTGCCTGCAGTCCGAAGGGAAAGGTGCCCCTGCTCCACGCACCTCCCTGGGCCTTTCTAAGCCTTGGCCCACAGGGATCTGGAGGCTGAAGCTCTTCAAACAGGCTACAGCATAAGAATGCCAGGCTTTCGGTGCACATCTCAAGTCCTCAAGGGCACATCCCAGGAGCCTCAGTATATAAAGCATGTTTTCTATTAATAGCTTTTGTATTTAAGGCTTTGACATCTGGGAACTTGTTGAAACCACAAGGACTGTCCCTCCCAAGGTTGGCTAATTCCGAGAGAGAACAGACAATTGCAAGAGCGCCTTTCCTGTGCAATCCAGAGCTTATAGCCCCACCATCTCCTTTATCAGGCTCTTCTACTGGGGCCACTGTTTTCCTGCACCAATCACTCCACGGTTAGGTAACAGCCAAGTGGGGACAGCCTTCTAGGCCCGAGAACACTCTGAAATGATTCAAACTAGCCAATCCCAAGCCTGCTTACCCTGCTTTGCCTGTTTCTTCCCACTGAAACCATAATAAAAGCTCTTGCCCACATTCTCTCCTCACTTTCTCTGCCTCTTGACCAACCATGGTGCTTCCCCATGTGGCTCTGCATGGTGTGCCATGCCTCCAGCTTCTAGGGAATAGGATCAACTTCTTCCTTCATGACAGTCATTCCCATGTTTGCACATCTTACTATACCTGATTAAAACAAATCCCAGGTACCCTTAAAACACTCAGCCTCCACAGCAGACTAAAGCTGGGGGCATGCGGGAAGCCTGCAGCTGCTGAACCTGCAAGAGCTCAGGGGCCCCATGAGAGTGTGATCTATGGACTTTTAACCCCAGTCCTTCATTAGTTAGCTGTGTGACCTAGCAGGAAAGCATTTAACCTCATCCGAGCCTCGTTTTCTTCATCTGAAAAATGGAGACAATAATATTGCCATCAGAGAGTTCTTGGGAAGATCAACTAAGCACTTGGCAAATATGGAGTCACTTAGCACTCATAAATATTAGTTCCCTTCATGATGATTTTCCAGTTATTTGCCTTTATCTTTCTATTCTGTTTAAAGTATATTCTTCCGTTTAAAATATACTCTTAAAAAATTTTTTTGAGACAGAGTCTTGCTCTGTCACCCATGCTGGAGTATAGTGGCAGGATCTCGGCTCACTGCAGCCTCTGCCTCCCAGGTTCAAGTGATCCTCTTGCCTCGGCCTCCCAAGCAGCTGGGACTACAGGTGCCCACCACCACACCCAGCTAATTTTTGTATTTTTAGTAGAGATGGGGTTTCGCCATGCTGAGCCAGGCTGGTCTCGAACTCCTGGACTCAGGTAATCTGCCCACCTCGGCCTTCCAAAATGCTGGGATTACAGGTGGGAGCCACCACACCTGGCCTAAAATACATTAATTGTACATTTTAACCATTATTTACTTATTTGCCTTTATCCTTTTATACTGGTGCTTAAAAATAGATGTATGACACAAGTCACAGAGGTAATTAATTTTCTAGTAGCCATATTTAAAAAGTAAAAAGAAATAGATGAAATCCTTTTTAATATTTTATTTTATCAAATATATTCAAAATATTATCACTTCAACATGCAATCAATATAAAAATTATTGAGATGGTTTATATTTTTTCCATATTAATTTTTAAAAATCTGTTGTGTATTTTACATTCAGCACATCTCAATTTGGATGCTACCTTTTCATCAAAAATACTTGATCTATATTTAGATCTCAAAAAATTTATACTTGAAAACATATATACACAAACCCAAGTGGTTACAAACATTCTTAAAAGTTTTGCTGCTTTTTTTTTCGAGACAGAGTCTTGCTTTGTCACCCAGGCTGGAGTGGAGTGGCATGATTTTGGCTCACTACAACCTCTGCCTCCTGGGTTCAAGCAATTCTTGTGCCTCAGTCTCCCAAGCTGAGATTACAGGCGTCTGCCACCATGCCTGGCTAATTTTTGTATTTTTAGTGGAGCTGGGTTTTCACCATGTTGGCCAGGCTGGCTTCAAACTCCTGGCCTCAAGTGATCCGCCTGCTTCGGTTTTCCAAAGAACTGGGATTACAGGTGTGAGCCACCACGCCTGCCCCAAAAGTTTTTCAATAACTGAACTGAATAGCAGTTTTTTAAAATTGGAATTTAAATGAATGAGAAGTAAATTAAATCCTCATTTTTAAGTTACACCGGCTACATTTCAAGTGATCAACTGTCATGTGTGGCTTGTGACCACTCTATTTGATGGCACAGTTTCATGCCATTTAAAATATATTCTTAACAATCCTGTATTTCAGGCACTATTTATCTTACCAGTGTATGGATCCTAATATTCTAAAGTAAATAACAGTATTATAATGTTCTATCTTTGCATTCTAGAATACAACATATCATTTAAAGTTGGTGAGATTTTTTACTTTTAAAAATAATCCTATCACAGCCAAGTCATTTTCTTCCAGTGTTGTATCCTCAAAGTTTTCAAATGTGACTGCATTCCAATGCACTAAGTGCAGCTGAAACACCATGAAAAGAGGGTTAACACGTGACTACACAGGATCTCTCTAGAATAAACCCACAGCTTCAGTCAACCTATGACATTTAAACATGTTTCCTCACCCAAAGTCAAGCCACTAAGAAAAGCATATGACAATCCAAAATGAGATAGAAACAAAGATCAGGGAGAAATTTAGGCAAGAACGGCAATTAATATTTATTTGGAATAAAAGGACTTGGGAAAAAAATAAAGTAAAATTCATATAGTAAACTGAGTCACATTTCAGTAAGGGATCAACATTTGCTCTTTCCCATTCTGATTTGCATGAAATACTAACAGCCAAAATCCATTTATATCTAAAGGAGAGAAAATGTTTATATAGAGACAAATAAATTCTCCTTATGGGAATTAGACAAGAGTTGAAGACAGGCCAGGCACGGTGGCTCACACCTGTAATCCCCGCACTTTGGGAGGCCAAGGCAGGTGGATCACTTTAGGTCAAGAGATCGAGACCAGCCTGGCCAACATGGTGAAAACCCCGTCTCTACTTAAAAAAATACAAAAATTAGCCGGGTGTGGTGGTGGGTGCCTGTAATCCCAGCTTCTCAGGAGGCTAAGGTGGGAGGATCACTTAGCCTCCTGAGTGACAGAGCAAGACTCCGTCTTAAAAAAAAAAAAGAAAGCAGAATACTGATTGCCAGGAGCTGGAGGGAGGGTGAATGGGGCACTACTGTTTAACAGGTAAAGTTTCAGTTTTGCAAGATGAAAGAATTTCTGGAGATAGATGGTGGTGATGATTGTACAGTAATGATAATGTACTTAATATACTACTACTTAACTGTATTCTTAAAAATGGTTAATATGATACATTTCATATTCTGTATATTTTACCACAATTTTTTTTAATTCCAATGAGTTCCATGCCATTGCTCACAAAGAGGTCAATACTATCATGAAGAGAGTTTGATGTGTCCATGTTAACATGACACTGTTTCTTTAACTCCTTACAAGACCACCAGATCTTGCTCTCACCTGATTTATCTGTAGAATCTTCAAATTCCACAAAGAAAGAGTACCCGTTATTCCAGATGCGGAGGCAGGTGGCTGGGTCATAAGAGATGGTGAGCAGTTTTAAGCTGGCATCATAAACACTGTCCCTCCAGTGGATGTTGATGGGTGACTGTTGATCGCCCCCAGGAACCAGGTCCACGCTCTCCCAGAGTGGATGCACTAGGAGAAAGCAGGTCAGGCTTTTATCAAGACTGTCCACTATCTAGCAGCACACATGAGACAATTCCACTTCTGGAGACCCTGTCAAGGCTAATGGAAACGAAGCGCTTTAGCAATTAGCCATTCAAGGCCTTAATCAGTTGACCGAAGCAAAGGCTAAAGACAAATCAGAAGGTACTGTGCAGAGGAACAGCATTCTGCCATCTTGAAAATCCAACTTGTCTCAGTCTGCCTACTAGGCTCACCTAAACAAAGTGCAATCAGTCCTGTGATAATGGTAAAATGCATGGAGATTAGTGCCATGTAGAAATAGGTATTCATAAATGAGTTTCTTTTCTTCATTGAGAATTTTCCAAGCCCTAAACCCCCAAACTAACTCTAAATACAAATTAACTCAATTTTCAATAACAGACTTTTCTTTTTTTTTCACCCTGCATTCTAACACTGTAGACTTATTTAAAAAAAATAATAATAAATGAGGGAAGAACTTTGAGAAAGGAAACATTCCATCAAGTATTGTCAGTGTTTAATTGGTTGGCTGGTAGAAATAAAGACTTATGTAGCCTGCATCGTGTAAGATGCTCACCCTACATAATTGTGGGTGCTGAGTTGAGTTCATCTCCTATGTAAGCAAACTCTGAGTACCACACAACCATCCTGCAAAACCTGGGTAGAATATCAGCATTGCTAAGGTCCCTGGAGGTCACAGTGTGTCACAAGGATGTGGAGATTATCTATTAAGGTGTACACATACAATTCAACTCCCACAGGCACTGATGACATTGCTGATGCTGATTTTCTTCCACAGAGTCAAGCACCAGGTCTCTGGAGCAAGCCCCTGTTAAGTAGCAGCAGACTTGCTGATAACACAGATAGGCCTGTTGAGACCCCCATGTGTGATAAGCACAATCAGTGTATATCAGTTTGGGGTGATCCAGTTCCCTGTCCTTTAGAAGCACCATGGATGGGTAGAATCAGGAACAACAGGAAAACTAGGACAAACATGAATTGAGAGAAATCATTACCAATGATCCTCTGCATCTCACCCCACCACTAAGAATGGGTCTAAGGATTTGATAAATAACTAGGCAGCTCCTATCCAGTCGAATCCCTGGAATACGGCAGGGACACCCTCTTGTTTCCATAAAAAACCAGAAACCTGCTTCTGGTTTACTCTGACAGGAGCGATAGTTCTCCTGCTTCAGTAGCAGCCCAAAGATGGAAGTCTAAAATCTCGGCTTTGGCTTTTTATTTTTTGTGTGTGGGGGGGTAGGCAAAAGTGCCCTGGCAATGTGGACGATGAGCTTTCTTGGGAGTGTCCAGATTAGTGATCTCCACAAGGAGAGTGACTACGGCCCCAGAGGACATTTGGCAATGCCTGGAGACATTTTGGATTGTCACAACTGGCAAAGGGTGCTAGTGCCATCTAGTGGACATATGCCAGGAATGCTGCTAAATAGTCTACAAAGCACAGGAGGAAGCCAACACTGCAAAGAATTATCCAGCCCCAAATGTGCCCCAGTTGAGAATCCCAGTCTACAGAAACTCAGAATATTCTTTTTTTCCCCCTATTTCTTCCTGTAACACAGTATTCTCTTATCTCCAAAGAGATTTGAACCTAATTTTAAAAATTAACTTCAACTTTTACTATAGATTAAAGGGTACACATACAGGTTTGGTATATGGAGTGACACTGAGGCTTGGGGTCCCAGTGGTCCTGTCACCCTAGCTAGTAAGCATAGTACCCAACAGGTTGAACCCAATGTTTTTATTTTTCTTAGTATGAAAGAATTCCTTGCAGAAGAACAAGAATTTTCTGTTTTAGGAGCCAAAAATTAAAAATGCATTTGAACTGGCACAATATTTCAATATTATAATCTGATCAGAATGCAGATTCCTTCTCGAAAGCCCTTGAAAGGCCCTGATTCTGTTTTTAAAGATTCCTGACACAAAGAGACTACCTCTCTTCCCCTCTGAGACACCCAGACTGTGGTCGATAATTTCAGAATCCACACTCTTCAAAGCCATTCAATGAGGGTCTCCTGTGAAACACAGGGAAGAACTGGAGTGGTGATCAGGTCCCTAAGACGATGCCTTGGTCACCCTTACTTGTTCCCCATCTCATTCATGAAACAGGAAGTGTCGACACTCACACCCATTCAGATACCTCAACTGCTCTTTCATGGCCATAATGCTATGACCAATTTATGCCCTTGAGTTTACAAGTTCAGCTTCCAGAAGGTTTTCTTTCCTCATATTCACCTCCTCCTTTTTAAACAAAGACCATCTAGGCTAGACCAGCCAAACCACTGTGGGGAGAGGCGGTCCTTGGTCACTATCCCCCTATTGAAGCCAACTTTTTGCCAAGGGCTTGTTTTGCTAATGATAAACTCACACTTCCCTTTTCCTCTCCCCTTCCTTTCTACCATTTGAACAAAAATACAGATAGAAATGATTTCTTGGCAGTTGTCATACTTTCCTTCTAAACAGGAAGGTGACAACAAAGCATTGTAACAGAGGCCTCATTTGCAGGTTTTTCTTATATGTAGAAAATGAAGAAATTGTGACTATTTCAATCATGGTTTAAGTGAACAAAGGGCACTTTGTCATTAAAAAGGTGTCAATACAATCAAGAGACTATCCAGCAGCTCCTTGAGGAGAATGACCAGCTAATCCGCTGTATTGTGGAGTACCAGAACAAGGGCTGGGCGAACGAGTGCGTCCAGAACCAGCATGTATTACATAGAAATCTCATTTATTTGGCTACCATCTCAGATGCCAGCCCAACCAGTACTTCAAAAGCAATGGAATAATCTTTCAAAAGCAATGGAGTCATCTTCCAGGTGGCTGTTGTGAGGAGTAATTAAGTGTAATCCATCTCTTACAAAATACAGACAGGATCTTTACCAACTTAACGGGTTAAAACATGAATGAAACCTCTGTGGCTCTTTCAAAAAATGTGAAAATGTGAAGAAAGCTACTAACTTAACTGTATTCTTAATGTAAATTTTTTTTCTTTTCATGGTGAGCTTACCGTTCAATTTTTTTTTTTTTAATAATTAAGGGAATCACTCAATAAGTTGAGCCCAGGTGTCCTGTTTCCTGAACTTGGAGCATGTTTGGATAACAAAGACATCACTGGGATGTTTGAGTCTACTTTTTCGTTTCAACCTGAAGAGAAAACTGAGTAGGTGTTGGGCAGGAATTGGTGAGACTCCGGACTTGAGACCTTACTAAATGGACATGTAACTGTGTGTTCCTTCCTACCAGTCTGTAAATGTGGTCCCCCGACTGCCGTTTTCAGATTGCTTTGAAATAAAGCTTACTTTTCTATTAAAAAAAAAAAAAGGTGTCAATAATCCATCACTGATGAGCCACAAAACTCTTTTAGATTTCATGGTGAGGATGCACTTGGTCTTAGTTCTTATTTACATGCCTAGTCCTGGGTTTGATTTATTTTATACTTGCACCACCTATTTCTCTACCCTGTTGTGTGTCCCTGGACTCTTCAAATGTAGAAAACTCATTTCTGCCTCAAGCCCCTCAGTTACTGATTCTCCTCCTCTACTGGAATCAATTTCCCCTCATTCCACTTGGTGCCGGCTCCTGTTACTGCCTTTTCACCTCCTTTCCTCTTTGACTACCCTCTTATAACATGATAGGACTCTGGTTTTGTCCTTCACAACATTATTACATGGGTATAGTTATAATTATATCCATACGCGCTTAGTTATAGGCCTCCCCCACTGCTCTGCAAGCAAGCTGGCTTTCAATTACTTCAGTGGATCGAATGAATCAGATGATGTGTATCACTGAAGAAGTTTGCTTCTTTTTGCTTTATTTCCCATTACCCTCACGGATCGCAGTATTTTTCTTTAACAATCGTTCGGGTTTCTCTCTTCCTCGCCTTGCCCAGACCACTAGCCTAGTTCAGAACTCTATGCCGCAGACTTCACACAAAGCTTCTTGGTCGCTTGTCTTCTTTTCTCACTACCCTGTACCCGCTGACTTCAGCCACTCAGCAGTTTTCCCAAATTACCAGCTTTGTCAGGGCTGGTAAAAGCTGACAGCCCTGTCAGCTTTCCACTTGAAATAGTGGAAACTTCTGTGTCCAAGTGCCTGTGTTTTTCTATTAGTACACCCCTCACTTATCTAATCATTTTTCCTCATTCTTTCCAAACCCTGGTGTTCCCATGCTGCCTCCTTGGTCAATCCTAAATGAGTGGTGCTGTAAATGTAAAACACCCAACAGGCTTTGAAGACGTGGTGCAAAGTAAAGAATGTAAACTCAGTAATAATTGTTATATGGATCACATGTTAAAGTGATACTATCCTGGATATACTGGGTTAAATGTTACTAAAATTAATTTCACCGATTTTCTTTTCCCCCTTTCTAATGTGACTATTAGAAAACTGAGAATTACATATGTGGCTCGCGTTACATGTCTATAGGACAATGTTGCCTTATACCCTCATGTGCTTTTTATCTGGTCCCTTGCTATGTACTGCCCTTCTTATGAGGGATGTGCTATTTCCTCATGTAACTGAAGACCATCTGTGTAGGCCTTGGCTTTAGTGCAGTGATGGAATACACAGGGACCCTCCATATGACTTAGCTGAGGATGATCACAGAATCACAAATTGCCTTGTTAGAGCATCATCAGGACTATAAAAGGCACTTGGATGCCGAGTCCATGATACACAGGATATCCTAAAAGCCCACATTTCCTGGTGGTCAGTTCCAGGGCTAATGGTCAGTCCCAGGCTCCTAATCTTCCCATTGCTTCTCTTGAAAGTTAATGAAAGACAAAGTCTGAGGCATCCCAGCTTCTATCAGAGGTCCTTAGTAAGATACTGCAAGACAAGCCTTTTAAAACGACTGTCCTCATCTGTACAAACCCCCATGACAAGTTTACCTATATTACAAACCTGCACACATACCCGTGAACTTAAAATAAAAGTTAAATTAAAAAAAAAAACTATTGTTCTCCAGGCTTTGGTTCTTCAAAATTAATTGGAAAAATAATAGAACTTTATAACACAGTTCAGTTAAAATATACATCACAGTGCTGTCAAATACAACTTTCTCTAAAGATGAACATGTCCAGTATGGTAAGTTGTAGGCACATGAGGCTATAAAATGTTAATGCATTTAAATTTACACGTAAATACCCACAACGGCTACATTTAATTGTGGCTACATTTTAGACAGAGCCATTCTAGTCCAAGTTATCCTAAAAGGAAATGTTTCTTTTCTTTCTAAAATTAGGGAGATCATGAACATTAAGAATCATTGGAATAAATATTAAATTTGTACTATTTACATTATAGCTGATACTTTTTATATGTAATTAAATTAAGAATTTTTAAACATAATTTTCCTATGGTCCAAGATCTCATGCCTAAATCTTTTTTTTTTTTTTTTTGAGACTGAGTCTTGCTTTGTCACCAGACTGGAGTGCAGTGGTATAATCTTGGCTCACTGCAACCTCCACCTCTCGGGTTCAAGCAATTCCCCTGCCTCAGTCTCCCAAAGAGCTGGGACTATAGGTGTGCGCCACCACACCTGGCTAATTTTTTTGTGTTTTAGTAGAGACAGAGTTCACCATGTTGGCCAGGATGATCTTGACCTCCTGATCTGCCTGCCTCAGCCTCCCAAAGTGCTGGGATTACAGGCGTGAGACACCGTGACTGGCTGACTAAATCTTTTCTGTGATCATTATGCTAAATTTCACTAGATGATACACTAAGTGAAACTGATTTTATTTTCATCTTGGATAACAGGTATAGGCCTTTATTTTTATCTTGTTATACTACAAGTCCCCAAAGTTAGGGCTATCAACAGTTACTGTCTGCTACTTGAGATAACAGCAAACAACAATCTGAGTTGACAGCTAAAGATGATCTGTGAGGAGCACTGGGAGCAAAGATTTGAGCACAGGGCACAGGGCTGACCTGAAATGCAGCTTTCTGTAATGTGTCACCAACCTTCTATTTTCATTCGCTCCTTATTCTGTTTTGCCTCCTCTTAAAATGGTCAGACTTAGACATCTGAGGCAGGCACTGAGCCTATGATGATGATAACAATCGTAGTACTAGAAAGAAAAGAACAACTGAGTTTCTTTTCCTTTTTTTTCCTTTTTGTTTTCGAGACAGAGTCTCACTCTGTTGCCCAGGCTTGAGTGCAGGTCCAGGCTCACTGTAACCTCCGCCTCCCAGGTTCAAGTGACTCTCCTGCCTCCTACAGACATGCACCACCATGCCTGGCTAATTTTTGTTTTTTTTTAGTAGAGACGGTTTCATTGTGTTGGACAGGCTGGTCTCCAACTCCTGAGCTCGGGTGATGCGCCCTCCTAGGCCTCCCAGATGAGCCACCGTGCCTGGCCTCACAACTGAGTTTCTAACCCTCAAGAATCTCAGGTCATTCTTGGTCACAAGTGTACACTAATCTTCCACTGGGGTACTGAGCTTTCAGAAACAATGAGAACTGTGTTTACAACTGAGCAGATGAGGGTCCAGAATATAGGAATAGGACCTGTTCAAAAGCCCAGGGAAACAAAGACCACAATATTCTTCATGGGGCAAACAGGTTGGAACAGTGAAATATACCACAAACAAAATCAAATGTTGACTGGTACCTGTTTTTTCTAGTAACTTAGAAACAAGAACACATCATATAATATAGCTAATTAATCAAGGGAACCCCACTTCCTCGGGGGACCACTGTTTGGTTTCTGTTGGCACTTTTAAAAACAGCAAACTATCCTAATGACATAGGCTGACTGGACTTTAGGCATTTAACTTTCAACTTTCTGTAAATAAAGACAAACTAAAGATCAAGGAAAAACCCCACACTCACACAAAACGTTAATAACTAGATAAACATGACTAAATTTTTTCCATGTTAAGCCTTAGAATGTACAGTTCCAGGGGTCGGAATAAGCCAGTCCGGATAGGATGTGGGCACATCCAGCAACCGTAAATTTGTTATGACCCCGGCCAACTCGTTTCAATGAGAACACAGGCAATATTGGGAGAAAACAAAATCATATAAATAAAAAATAAAAATTATAATAAAAAATATTTCTGAAGCAGTTTTAAGGCAATGGATCCAGCTAGAACAACATTATTAACAGAATTCCTTTTCTTCTGTGCACGGAGGTTCTCAGAACCTGAAACAAGCCAATATTTGAAAATTATGTAAATTCATTGTAAAGAGTGAAAAATATATTTGAAAAACTAAAAGATATACTTAGCCAATTCATTAAACACATCTCTCCACTATCACAGACATCTCTCCTGTCATCTCAGTGGTTCTCTCTTAGGGTCATTTTGCCCTCCCTCTGGGGGAACATTTAGCAATGTCTTGACACATATCTGAATGTGATCATTTGGGGAGTGCTACTGACAAGAGGTCAGGGATGCCATTCAACATCTAGTGAGCAAAGAGCAGCCCCCACACCACAGAATGATCCATCCCCAGTGGCCATCGTGCCACAGGGCAGAATCCCTGCAACATCCAGATGCGGATAGTACCTTGTATTTCCAAGAGGGGAATGAGATGAGAAAGTCTTGAGGAAGACCATCTGCTGCGTCACATGATCTTCTATGTTTACAGCAGAGCACACAGTTGCAAACCAGTCACCTAGAATTAACTCTGCAATTCTTAACTCTGGACAGAATATTCTGAAGCATGAAGCCACTGAACTCCTTGCCAACATTCATGTGCAGCTTCCAGCAATTTAAGATTCACAGAAATAATTTGCAGTTTGTGAATCAACGTTAGTAAAAAGACAACTGCTAATAAGAAATAATAAAGAACAGGTTCCAGAATATCTGAAATCTTCTCTAGTTTCTGCATGACGTCATTTTAACATTTTAACATTTGCCAAGAAAGAAGGTTCCACCTTTATTTTACTGGATAGAGAAACAGTTATTCTCACAGTCCATAAGGCATATAATCTCACACTGGAATGCCAATGACATCACAGCTACAAATGCTTAACATGTGATTTTTATAAAACCAACAAGCCTTTTTTCCTCTCTTTAATGAAATAGTGTACTCACAGGCTTATTTCTGGATTTTTTAAGTGCAAGTACAGAGGCTGCAGGATGGCCTGGGTCTTGGAATCTGGAAGGTTCCCCACACCAATTTGCATGAAGACACAGGACGAATGACCCTCAGGCTGTTCATCACCAGGATCTTTACCCTGAAACCTTGATCAGTTCCCAAACAACCTAGAGGAATCCAATAACCTAGAGGGAAGAGGGCAGAGGAGCAAAAGCTATAAACAATAGAGACTTAAGATCATGGGAAAACTTCTAAGTAGGACAATATTCAGACCAGTAATACATACCCTTAGGTGGAGGGGAGGGCAAATGGGAGTTGATTATCCCTTTTGTTTCTCAAACTCATTGGTCACCCAAGATGACAAACCCATTTGCTTTCCCTCACATTCACTTGGTGCTTCTGCCCACCCACCAGCCACATGGACTTCAGTTCTTCCAATTCCTGTCTTTCCCTCTGGCCTGTGCAGATGCTCTTCCTTTCCCGGACTCTTCCTCCATCTGTGCCTGGTGAATCCCTACCCCCACTTCAGGTGACTGGCACCACTGTCACTTCCTCAAAGCTTCCCTGACCACATGCTCACCAGGTCAGCCCAGAACCTGCCTGGTGGTCACAGTGCTTATGGCAGTTGAATTAATATCTGACCAGGAATGTACTTTAAGACTGCATCCTCTCCAGTATCTAAGCCCCACAGTGGTAGGGACCGTGTCTGCCTTGATCAGAGCTGCATCTCTTAGGGACACAGTGCCTCATTCAAAACAGGTGCTGGGAGTACTAGCCGAGTGACCTGAGTAGGCTCCCTTGGTGACAAAGATGTTGGTTCTAACTTCAAGAACCAAGAACTGTGCCATGCTGCCAGCACACTCTGAGATAGTACCAGGGGTCTTTCCTTTTCTCAAATGCCGCCATCACCCATGTGTAGGGGTGTCTATACTTTTAAAACACTTTTAAATATTTCTCCTTTGAGAGGAGGGTCTCATATCCCTATCTAAAAGATCCAAAGGACCCCCCAAATCCTGACTGATCTAAAAGAGGACCCTTCCCGAATATGAACCTCATCTAGTCTCACAGGGCTGGGATTCTGCCAGTTAGCACTTTCATTTCAAAATGTATTGTCATTTCTTTTGCTCCAAGCACAGTGGTAGGTGCTATGATGCAAAGATGACCAAGGCTTGAGCTCTATCTTCCAGGTATCTAATTTCTCCCTTAGGAGCCTCTTGAAATGCACATACTATGGGTAAGAAAAACACAGAGCAAATCAGTTCACAGCAGGGTGTTTTTGCCACCTCAGATTCTGCCTTCTCTGCCAAAAGGGCTCTCAGCAGTATGGCCATGCTGGGGTGGTGGTGGGGGTTGGGGTAGGTGGGAACAGGTGTCAAAAGGCACAAACAGAGGAGTTGAGGGGCAGTAAAGTCACATTTCTCTTACAAATCTGAACTTTATTGCTTCATATCATCTTTCCAAGCAGAGCGTAAGATCCAAAACCCTCATCATGGTCCCCAGTGATGCTGAGCAAGGAGGCACATATTGTCCTTTCACCCTCCCCTCTTTGTGCGCATTCCTGCTAGTATTGGCTGTGAATTAGCTCTTCTCCTCTGTACTGCTGTCCTTGACCTTGCTCCATCTGAGCTAGAAAGAAGGCTACACCTATGTGAAAGGGGGGAGAATCATCTCTGTGTGCACTGTGAAACGAAGCACAGCAGGGTGAGAAGCCAGTCTTTTGGCACAGTGCCATGAGCTTTGCTTTGCATATGCGTCACTTTTCTAATCTGCGCTGAACTCAGGGAGCCAGAGATGTGTGGCCATTACGTTAAACGGGACTGGTAGGAAGTCGGTGAATCCCATGGAGGTTCCTTATCTCTAGGCCTAACTACCTACCTGAGGTCTTTAGGCCAATGTATTAGCCTGTAATAAAGTATCATAGACTGGGTGGCTTAAACATTTTTGTTGTCTTGGCTGGGTGCGGTGGCTCACGCCTGTAATCCTAGCATTTTGGGAGGATGCGGCCAGCAGATCATGAGATCAGGGGTACAAGACTAGCCTGGCCAACATAGTGAAACCCAGCCTCTACTAAAAATACAAAAATTAGCTAGGCATGGTGGTGAGTGCCTGTGGTCCCAGCTACTCAGGAGGCTGAGGCAAGAGAATTTGCTTGAACCTGGGAGATGGATGTTGCAGTGAGCCGAGACTGCGCCTCTGCACTCCAGCTTGGGCAACAGAGTGAGACTTTATCTAAAAACACACACACACACACACACACACACACACAATTTGTGGTTTTGAAGGCTAAAATCTAGAAATCTGAGGTCCAAGTTCTTTGCAGGTTCCTTCCAAGGGCAATGAAAGATCTGTTCCAGGCCTTTCTATTTGGATAGTTAATTTTATGTGCCAACTTGGCTAGGTCTTAGTACCCAGATATTTGGTCAGATATTTGGTCACTTTTGTTTAGTTTTATATTTATATGTGTTTGTATAAATACAGTTTTTAGTGGGAGTGTGGATGCCAAAACGTCTAAGGAGATGAGAAATCACCTTGCCGAAGCCATGCAAAAGTCTGGCTCAGGGTTTAAAAGACAGACTGCCAATAAGCTTTCAATATCTTACCTTGATAGTACCTGGAGCCAGGTAAGAGCATCTAGTTTTTAAATAACTTCACTATCTGAATTCACTTTGCAGGTTTAAACAGCAATAGACCATGGGTTAACTGAATTTAGAATCTGTTTTCCCCTTATTATGGCAAACTTCAAACTTGTACAAAAAAATGGTGAGAATAAATCACCTATATATCCAATACTCTATTCCAACTATTACCAGTTTGTGGCTGGATAGGCCTAGGAGAGCTAAGCCTTCTGTGCTATCACTGATTAGTCATTTATGCCTTGGATATTACTAACATATTCTTTTTCTGTTGTTTTGCAGCCTTAGAAATGTGTGAAAAAAGATTCTGAAAGTCTTTAAATGTCATTCATAAGCAATGTATTTATTAAATGCCTCATAAGTCTGCCTGATTAAGTGACTTACACAAAACAGTCAGCAAAAGTACTAAGAAAAGGTTATAATTATATTGAAAAATTCCTTGATTGGCATCAGATTGACTCTTCATTTTCTCAACTCCTGATTTCAAAAGGAAGGCTGCCTTTTGCAATTTCCTGAAATTTAAATTCGAGATTATGCTACTATGTCTTAAGAAAGCTTAGCTTCCTCCTGTCACTCACTTCTTCCTTGAGAGCGTGATCCCAATCTGAGGTTGCCAAAGGTTTCAAAATATATTTCTCATACCTGATTTGTGTGTTGCAACTAACCGCCCCAGTGTGGCCAATGATGTGATTAATTTCCCTCTTTCCACCAGATTTTCCTAATATTCATATGCACTCAGAAGGCACTCAACCTTTATTGTATTCCAACTGTGAGCAGTGGCAGCCTTTTTGCCTGGCTCCATGAACAGGGCAGCTACGTATAGGCACTGAGAATGGTGCCCTTGCTGTTTTGGCCTTTCGGTTTATTCCAGTCCAGGTACTGATTTAAAATAACCCAGAAAGTTTTTCATTTCCAAAATATTCAAGAATAGTGCAGTTTTTCACTAAGTCCCTGAAGACAGGGGAGATAGGGTGAACTTTGGTTCACCGGGGACTCTGATGCAGGCTGCGAACAGCGACTCCTCTGCGAGATGCGCAGGGGCAACTTTTCTCACCAGAGATTTCTGACTATTCTCCATACTTCAGCAAGACTTTCAAAGTGCAAAGTGGAAATGGTCAGATAATCAGTAAAGGAAGAAGGGGAAGCAGAAAGCAATATGGTATTCAGTGGCTAATGTCAGGCCTCCATGTGCAAGCCCGGAACCATAAAGTCTAAAGTCCTGACAGTCTCGGCTGATCACCCCCTACCCCCTGCCTCCATTCGCCATTATCCCTGATCGCCTTGCAGAGCTTCCCCCAGACATAAGCTTCCCCTCACCCCACCATCTTAACTATTATTATGATAATGTGAATACTCCTCACCCAACCCTGCCATCTTAACAACTATTACGCCTTACTCCATCCGCCCCTGTAACTGAACTTATGGTAATGTATACTCCTTGCCCCTACCCCCACCACTGTAACTGATCTTGCTCTGTAACTTTCCACTGCCCACCCCAAACCTATAAAACCAACTCCTATCCCACTGCCCTTTGCTAACGCCCTTTTCGGCCTTAGCCCACCTGCACCCAGGTGAATAAACAGCCATGTTGCTCACACAAAGCCTGTTTGGGGGGGTGTCTCTTCATTCAAAGCGCGCGTTTTTAACAGCTAACACAGAGCATACAAACAAATTGAGGTGTATGCATCTTCATTAACTCCTTTCCCAAGCTTTTCCAGCAAAAGTAAACATGAGGGAAATACACTGATATTAATACTAACGCGTTTCCAGCAGCCTCAGAGCAATAGTATTTAACGGTGAGTATCACACAGAATCCCAGCCACCAAAAATGTCTATTTTGGAGGTTCCTCTCCTTCAGCTCTGGGGCAGGGCACATCAGAAAAACTCAGATTTGTCCACGGGACACAACTGTGCTTTGGATCTACTCTGGGGGTGGCTGTGTATGTCCATAGCCCCTGGCATAGTCAGGTGGGAACATCAACAATGTAGACCCGAGGGAGTCCCATCTTCCTGCTCCTCGGTTTCTGGAAATGCACTCCTCTCATCCCGCAAAGTCTCTGGGAAAGCTGTTCTACCTTTTAATAGACAGAATCCTAAAAGCGTGTCTGGTGACCCCCGTTGTGGAGAAAGAGAGCTAGAGTGGGGAAGTGCCTATTCCCCTGCGGCCACCCTCCCACTCCCATTCCTCAGAGAAGCCCCGTCGGGACCCGGGCCAGCCTCGCGGAACCAAAAGCTTTTCTGGCTCCAGGGCCCATAGCGGCACCCAATCATGTTTGCGGCAAGGGGGGCAGTTCCTGCCCTCTCAGGTATACCACGCCCCGCTGCTGCCCAGGCTCCTCGTTGTCTGCCGCCCTTACCCGAACGATTTGCTTGAGCCACAACCTCTTTGTTCGCTCCTGGGACCCAAGGCTCCTGCACACTGCCATCTTGGCCACGCCCCCTCACGTTTAGCCACGTCCCCGACGTAGCAAACGTCATTTCGTCATTCCAGGCTACGCCCCTTTCAGTTCCGCTTCCGTCCCCGGCCCAGGCTCAAATCTCGCTCTGGCCTCGCTTCCCCAGCGCCGGAGCCCGCACCTACTCTCCGCTCTGGCTACACATCTCCTGTCTGCCACGCACCTGCATGCTAACTTGCCCACGCCTCTGCCGTCCGCCTGCTCCACCTTCTTTGTTACGCCCGTCAGAGCAACAAGGCACGCCCACACGTAAGGACCGCGACCCCACGGTCGAGGCACGTCTCTGCGTTCCGCCTACGTCATGCCCTTACTTTCCTTTTCGCGCTACGTCCCCTCGCGGTCACTAGTCCGCGGCCCGCCTCTCCAACTGTGGCCACTTTTCCACGCCTCGCCCAGTCCACGCCTGTGAGTGTAGTTCGTTTCACATACCAGTGATCGCCTACCCCTATCTCCCTCCCTTGGGCCCACGTCCCTACTCTCCTCCGCCTGAGGCCGCCCCTCCCGCGGATTCGACTATCTTTTTTTACACCCTTGCGACTACGCTACGCCCTTCACGTCAGGGCCACTCGTTCAGGTCACGCCCCTGCGGTACGCCTGGGCCATGCCACTTCCGCTAAGCTTTGCTGCATGCACTCCTCACTGGCGGGACCATTCCAGCTTTGGCTAAGCTTTTCCTTTCTCTTGGAACAGGCCAGACCCCTCTTGTCCGCGTCACTTCCCTTCCTGCATTCTACACCCCTCCTTTTGGCCAGTCCTAGCCATCCTCCCAGGTCGCAGGCCACTACCCTACGGTCCTCCTTGGCCACGCTTATCCGGCGCATGCGCGTTTACCTTACTTTCTGGCCACGCCTTAGGTTCCCAGGCCACCCACTTTTGGTTCCACTTTCTTGGTCACGCCTTTCCAGCCAGTTCTACGCCCTCTGCGCTCCTTTTAGGAGCGAGACTTGATTCCGGGAAACCACGGAGGAATTGGAGGGGTCCACCGGTCTCCGGAGAGAACTGTCCAGGTGCTGGAACCAGATGTCCGCGGCATTTATAGTGAAATGAGCCTGCGGATCTCTGATCCTCTCCTAAAAAGTGACTTTCTTTATGTATCTCCCAACTCTAAACACCAGAACTCGTTAAGCAAAAACCGAGTAGGAAACAATTGTTGGGCCAGTGGAGGAGCATCCTTACTAGGGTGTTCCTTCTAGCTAGGTTTCATGTCCTTTAACCCCAATTGGAGGTAAACTGGAACCGTGTTTGTTCCTTCCAGCCCTTCAGCGGACTATAAATGCTAGGGCGATGCTTGGAATAAGCACACTCCTCTACTTCCTAATGTGTCCTCTGATGACTTTTCCTAGGCACCTGGTGCCCTAATGCTTTCTAGGTCCTTTCGAGACACCACCACATTCAGACCTCTGCTTTCAGTCCCCTGCTCCAAGATTACTTTTTTACTCCCTCCATTCGCAATTCTGGGTTTACAGGAAAAAAGTGAGGAGGTTATTACCAGCTTTTTTCTTCTGTCCAGAAATTTCTGAACGGACACTCTTGGAGAATGAATACTTTCCATTAGCCATTCATTCATTCATAACAGATTTATCAAGTACTATGTTCCATTAAGAAATAAAACAAGACTCAAAGACATTACAGACTGAGGTTCCCCAACTCAGGTTTGGACGGCAGAAGAATTGAGAAAGTTAAAGATGGTGTAATAAAGGAGTTGATAGGTGTAACAGGACTTGGTAAGTGCTGGTTTGTTGTTCTAATTAGCAAGAGAATTTGGGGGTAGCAAACATAGGAAGCCACTTTCATAGTACTTACCACAGCTCCCTTCACAATAAATTCTCAGTCTTCATTTAAAGTATTCCCTTTTCATTTGTTTGGAGGACTACAGTTTTCCCCTCCATGGCAGTAAGATTTACTATATATACTTCTACATATGCCAGCAATCAAGATTTTATAATCACACATAAAATGTAAAAGTTCCCTTCTCTTCCCACCTTCCATCCATTTCTGCTTTGAAGACAGTGGGAACTCTCACAATATTGAGCTAGAAGGAGCACAGAGTAAAAGATAATTTTTAACAAAACATTTTTTATTAAGCTCACCTTGGCTCTTATAACCCTTATGTCATTTATATAAAATGTTTCCAATGTCAAGCATTTTTTGCATGAAAAATTAAACACAGGAAATGGGACCAAGTGCAGCCTGTGTAAGTTACTGCATTGATTTTTATAGCATTATTTATACTTCACCTTTTCTCCCAGATGATTTGAGGCAGTACACCAAATCATAGGCAACACTGTATAAAAGAAGTATTATAGTTTAAGGAACCAGAGGGGAAATTCATGGAGGGAGACTAAATAATGTAGCCAGTGGTAAGATTAACATTCAGGTATGCACACCTTCAGATCCAGAAAAATTGTTGAAGGTTCGCAAGAGATCTGACTCTAAGTTTCTATAGAAAACAGGAGATAACAAGTATTTTAAGGTTTTATAGTGTTCGTAAAAACCAATCAGGATTTTGTTTGTTTTTGAGAAGCACTATTTTTTTTTTAAATGCTTTTAGCCCCAAGGCAAATCCCAATTCCTCATCATGATGACAGTGTGAGCTACGTGGGAAATAAATGTCATAAGTTGTTACACCCACATTCCCTCAATGGAAACTGTTGGCATAATCACAAAGTACAGGGCACTGAATCAATTTCATGAATCATCCAAAATTTCCTATTCAACCGAGTATCCAGCCCCACAATGGTCTAGTTTAATTCAGGGTAGCATTTAGATAATCTTTTCCCATAATGGCACATAAATTTCAACTCACATGTCAACTCCAATTTATTCATATTAGCTGACTAAATAGCTCATTTGGGAAATTTTGTTGCTGAGTCCATGCACAGAAGGAAAAAGTTCTGTAATAGATAAAAAATGTTTGTCATGGGTGCGGGATGAGCAAATGGCTGCAAACAACAACCTGTCATCTTTGATTTGTAGTAATAGGGATCGCTTGTGCACATCTTTTAGGCAGTCCACAAAAACATTTCTCCTAAGACTTTTGATAAATTTCAGGCAGTAGAGGGTTCAAGGTCATCACTGGCCAAAACCTAGGGCAGAAATACTGATATATTGATTAATTCATATGTCTTTAGTATTGATGAGAGCATATAACCTAAAAGTTATATGGTCTGATCCCATCCCCCCAACCTTTATAGAGGTTGGCAAAAGAAGTACCTATTGTCAGGGCTAAATGTGACTGGGTGACTTACAACTGGCAGACAAATCGATGATTAAGGATGGAAAATACTATTTCATAGAGCATGGCTGCAGTACTCTTAGCCTAGTAAAAGAGAAAATTGATGTGCCAAATCATGAGAAAACTCTTACACCTGAGCAACACTGGAACCAGCTAAACCTCTGAAAGAAATGTCTTGCTTTTACTACATGAGGCCCATTATAAAATACTGGTCTCCATGCACAAGGTGAGACACACAGACACACATACATCCCGTTTAAGAAACTGTCCTTTAAATTCCTACGTTAGGAGATAAAGTTGGCAGAATTATGCTCACTCCGTTGGTCTGAATTAATTTTTATTTCCCAGCAGTAGTGATTAACTTTTTCTGAAGTAGAAAAATGTTAACTTGTGAAGAGTAAGACAAAGTTCATAATGATTATGGCTACTGATTAACCTACAAAATTTGATGAGCTTTTCAAATATCCTTGCTTAATATGATTTCTCATCTTAAAAAAGGGATGTGATATGGGATGGAGACAAAAATCTTCCACATTACAGAGTTCCTTGCATACCAAGGATACTGGAAATTGTGTGTGTGTGTGTGTGTGTGTGTGTGTATGCATAAAATTAAGCATTGTAACATCATCCGTTCTATATTCCAAAATTATTAAAATAAGCTCATTTATCTTTTATTAAGATGGCTAATGAGAAATAATTTCCTGGTTTTTGTAGCCATGGACACATAGTGGGCTGCCAGTCCAACAGCCTATGATTAGTAAATAAAGGGAAACTCACCATCAGGGAATGTCCTTCCCATCTCCCATTGTCTTTCTCCATGTCGTTTACAAAGAAGCTATTCCCACATTGAAATTTTCATTAGCCTCTCAGGGCCATTGTCAGAGAATCCAAACTTTCTCTCCTCTGAGATCAGAACCCAACTTGGCTTCTCAGATGCATCTACACTGATGCTCCCTCCTCTGTCTTCCTCTGGGCCACTCTAACCAGCAAGTCCCTGCTGTTGGCCAATCCTGTATTTGTCCTTTGTGTTTGTTTTCAGACTTCCTTAACTTGGATCCTGTGGACTTTCATGTTTTACCTTTAAACATCTTGCCATAGTTCCAGGTCTATCTTGATTATCATTGAGAAACCTTTCTTTTATTTTTCTTTTGTTACAGTTTTATAATTGACTTGTCAAATCCAGTAACTTTTAATCCTCTCTTTCTCCAGTGTTCCTATAGCATTTTGTTCACAATTGTACGTGCATCTATTGCCATCATGGTTTACTTTTGTGTCCTACCAAATTGTAAGTTCCTGAAGGACAGAGACTATATTTGGTTCAGTTTTGCATTTCTCATAGCCCATGAATATGATAGTTTAAGAAAACTGAGTTGACTAATTTGAATCATAAACTGAAGTTCTAATAAGCTTATGACTGGAAATTAAGTACCATGAAATTCATTGCAATATATATGTTTTTTACATTCTTAGCTTTAGAAAAACCACACACACACACACACACACACACACACATTTGTCTCCCTTTTTTCTTCTGTTCCTCCTTGTGTGGGTTATTTCCATTAATTCAACTACAAGAAGAAAAGAGTTACCTAAATGATGTTTTTAAAGTCTGTGGGGGTGCTTCACAGCATCCCTGGCCTCTACCCACTAGATACCAGTAGAAATCCTCTCTTCTGCCATTCATCTAAAAATGTCTCCAGACGTTGCCAAGTGTCTCTGGAGCGCAAAATCACCCCCAACCAAAAACCACTGAGTTAAAACAGAACTTATGCACAATGGACAAAAATACCTTGTCTCTCCATGCATCTTCACACTGACAATTTAAAGAGAATACAATTATTTTTGTTACCTAATTATACTGAAAACACTGTAAAAATTATTAATAATATAAACATCTTGATATTGTTTATTATATAGGTATGATATATCAATTTCATTATAATTTAAAAAAGGAAGGATCTCATTTATTAAAATTCTACAACATTTAGAAAATCATTGAGTAGAACCATTTCATTAAGATATTAAAAAGTCCAAAGTATGTGTTTGCTTTGTTTTTTGTTTCTGCTTTTTCTTTTTGAGATAGAGTCTTGTTCTGTCACTCAGACTGGAATGTGGTGGCACAATCATGGCTCACTGCAGCCTCAACGTCCCTGGGCTTAGGTGATCCTCCTGCCTCAGCCTCCTGAGTAGCTGGGACCACAAGTGCATGCCACCAAGCCTGGATGATTTTTGTACTTTTTGTAGACATGGGGTTTCGCCATGTTGTCCAGGCTTATCTTGAACTCCTGGACTCAAGCAATCTGCTTGCCTCGCCCTCCCAAAGTGCTGAGATTACAGGCATGAACCACCATGCCCAGCTGCAAAAAGTGTGAAGTTTTAAAATCTTACACAAAGTTTCTATGTTCAATTACTAGAAGTTTCATTTGATTTTTAAAAATATGTCACACCCAGATTCATTTCTCAAAACCCAATAAAAATATACAGAGTAACGTCACATTTTAGATGGTTTTACAGTGTACTAATTTTAGGAGCTATATATTTACTAAATTTCTGTATATGATAATGAAACAAAATAATCAGGGTCAATTTTAAAGGAAATATTGGTCATCCTCACCTCTTGCTTTATTGCAGGTGAATGGAGCCTACGTATGCCGACATGCTTTTATGACTCTAGTGAACTTAACAAGGCATCTTGCATGAATTAAAAGAACAACACACATGTTTTCTTTCCATGTGATCTCACATTCTGTTTACCCCATAGCAGTAGATCAATAGTTATGTGCCCAGAAAGTGCTTTTCAAGAGCGTAGCGGAGTATAAAAAACATGGAGAAATCAATTTCTTTTTCACATCTCAGGAGACTCAGTGCCTTTTTATGTGGCTCATGGCAACAGTAATCTGAACTTTTAAATCTATATGCTCTAAACTGTGAACATTTGGAAGTAAATAGTAATATATTCAAAATGATTGAAACTGCTTTATTTGTCATCATTACTATGGTTACTAATAAGTTATTAAGCTCCCATATGTGAAATTGCTGAAATGAGCAGTTTATGAAGCAATTTACACAGATATGAAGACTCTGGAAACTTACTACTTAAAAGTTGTACATCAAGACAAGCACTACATTTGTGCAAGACTTTGAATGGTGTAAGAAAATACAGTATGTTGAGAGGCAAGAACCCTAGTATCTAGTTCTGTATTCCATTTATTTTACTGAGATCTCCATCAAACTATTTAACAATGAATTTGTTACAGTATATAAAAATATAAATAAGATTTATGAATCAAGAAACAGAAAAAATTGTAAATTATATTCAAGGTCTTCTTTGATTAAACAACAAAATAGATGATATAGTGGGCAATGAGAAAATTAATACACATATTACACATATTAGAAAATATAAAGAGAACATAGCAACAAAAGTAGATATTTTATGGGAAATATTCTATAAAGTCCATGAGAATACTAGAAAATCTTAACAGAATATTTTATTGGAAATTGTAAACAGCCAAAATGGACTCAGAAAGAAATATAAAACCTGAAATAAATGTAAGAAATGAAAAATTTTGAAGAACTGTTCCTCTAAAATACACGTAGTCCAGATTCTTCATCTGTGAACTCTTTATTTCTTACACATTATAAGTATTTCTAAACATAGACAATGTTAGAAATCTTTCTATATCATTTTCAAGATGGTAAAGGCTAGGAAAAAAAACCTTCAAGAATCAGCACTTGAAAAGGAACCTACATGATATTCTTTTAAGAAAACAGGTTTAAAAATCCTAGAGGAAAAACCAGCAATTAATTCCAGCAGCATGTTAAAAATAAATTTTAAAAAAGTTTTATCTAAGAATTGAATCAATATAAGAAATGTATTAATGTAATACATCAAATGGCAAAAATTCTAATACTGAAAAGGCAGTCGATAAAATGCAACACCAATTACTGAGAAAAATTTTTTTGGTAATTACAAATATAATGCTTTTATCACATGGCGTATTATTTTTAAAGCCACTTGCCAGATTCCATGGAGTAGCAGCATTCCTTTTTTTTTTTTTTTTTAAGATGGGGTTTCACCATGATGGCCAGGCTGGTCTTGAACTC